>JANHGB010011672.1:0-22949 GCA_026283785.1 Coracopsis vasa | reverse complement strand
GTGGGGGGGGGAGGGGAGAGAGGGAAGAAGGAAAAAGGAAAAAAAATAGTTATAAATTGGTTTCATCCCAAGATGGATCATTCATGTTCTTTAGGACTTTTCTAACAAGCTTCTCCAAGTCCTTGCGAGCTCTTTGTTCTTCTTCTAATGATTTCTTCATCTTCTTGTTATCCTGTTTAATAGAACAGAAATATTACTGGTTTGGTTTTGGTTGGTTTTTAACAGCTGTTTTCTGACCACACATACACTGTCAATTACAAATTCTGAAGGCTCTTCTCAGTAAGACTGCTATTAGCTGTTCAAAAGCAAAGCCTTCGATAAAAATTTCGCAAGTTACACAGAGTTACTTCACATAACACAACTAAAACCATCAAATGGAAACTGAGCTATTTTCTGTTTATACTTAGGGGTCCTTTATAATGCAGGTGCTAGTAACAGATGGCCAATAATCTTGAATTCTTTTTCTCAAATCTGATCAATGAAGAGTAGAATATATTTGTTGTTAATGGAAAAGGGAAATGGAGCAATTAGTAGAATAAATACCCCCTCTGAGAGCCTCCTGTGATTATAACTAGTTCCACAATCCCAGAAAAAGCTTCTTAAAACTTAATGCAAATTAACTTGCTTCATTAGGAAAGTAAATAGTTGAAGAAGTATCTTGAAAACCATTATGTTCTCTGGGAAGTATTTTGTGACTCAATTTTAAACTAGGGAGATGACTACCAGCAGTCTAAGAGGAGCCAGAATTTCAGGGAACGCCACCACTCTACATGTATATTAATGAGTCAGTTCTCAGTATTTAATGCCACTGGGTAATACTGAAATACCCTGAACAACAGGACCATAAGGATGTCACTGACCAAACCACAGTAATGCTTACATTGTTTAATCCTGCACAGGCCAAGGTGATGCTGGCAACAGTAAGGAAGCAACCAGATGACAAGACGACATTATATTAAGGCCCCAAGACAACAAGATGGGTGTTTAAGAAGCACACGTCTGCAATCCAGGGGTCCCACTGAACTCCTATCAGCTGTCATTTACAGACATTTCTAGATCAACAGCAGCCACTTCATTAACTCCATTCCCTCCTCAAGTCTATTGAGAAACTCAAATTTCTTTCTTTTCTCGTGGGTACAGACTTAATTTCTTTTCATTTATGTATTTATTCAGCACCAATTCAACACTGCACTATTCAAGTGTGGTGCCTGTGGAGCAACAGCTATTAATAACCTACAGAAGCTGCAACGGGAGGGATCCCACTTTGCCTGCACACAACCAGTGCACTATGTACTCCCAGAGAGCCTTTATCCATAAAGCCCTTGGTCACTTGGGACCTTCGCAGATCACAGATTTTTTTCTGCCACTTCTCCAGTTAGAAACCTAACAGCAACAGAGGAATAACTGCCTCGAAGCTGATATTCCTGATAAATTAACTCAGGCTTTAATAGGTCCTGGCTTTGAAAGATGTGAGATTCTGAAGACACCGTCTATTTGGAAAGGCACCAGAAAAAGAGCTGCTGCTTGAGGGTCAGGACAAGGTGACTTTTTGTTTACGGTCTCACAGAGATTGGTGGGGCCTCAGTGAGGCAGCACATTTATCTTCTGTGCAAATGCAGCTAGGCCACAAGAATATCAGTGGGTTATCATTGCTGCTTGTACTACATGAATTGTATTTTTTAGAAACTCAAATGTGCATTAAACCTGGGATATACATGCTTTACATGTTGAAAGCAGCAGAATTTAGGTATTCAAGACATCAACTGTCCTATTTCAAGAACATGCACAATGCCCTTAGAAACAGTGGGCACGCTTACACATGGGCAAAGAAATTGCATTCATGTTTATAGCCAAAACCTAAAGTAATCTGAATACAAATCTATCTTACATTAACACAGGAAATCTTATCCATCTTCCTAAGTCAGAACTGTTAAGGTCAGTTAGCAAATTCACACATTGGAAAATGAGGGTAATTCAGTGCCTTTTAGCCTACACATTATAAGCAGTGACTATGCACAGCAGTGTTAACATGGGTTGAACAGTTTGTGTGTCCTGACAAGAAAAAGGTAATTTTTAAACACCTAATTTGGATACTTAAAACAAGCTTAAAACATCAGCTACAACTTCCATACCAGCCACTCAGGTGAGATCCTCCATAATTTCCCCATGTGACAAAGCAGCACCCTAGAGCTAACCTGAAGCTCTCATTTAAAAAAGGCCATGTGATAAGACACTGAAAAGGACTCTCATCTCTGGAAATCAGAGGTTTTAAGAACTGATTTGTAAGAAGTGTTAAGGTTACTGAAAGACCTAAACAGATCCAGACATTTATATTACTGAAATGATACATTCTAGAGCAAATGCTATTTCTCTACGAGTTTATTTTGCTGGTGATACAGCAGATCTGAATTTGCTTAACGCTTTCAACATTTCACAAGCTGTAACACCCAAGCATAAATGAAACTGAGCTTAGTAAGTCACCTCAGAGAGAGGATACTTAATGCTATTCTCAAAGGTTGCTGCTCCAAGAACTGATAACAACTACAATAAAGGGTGCTTTTTGTCAAATTGGTATGCTTGACTTTTAAATGTGAATCTAGTCCAAAAATTCAAGTTCATTCTTGTCAAAGTCAATCAACTTAAAAGCCATATTTATTTTTATAATAAGCCTTATATCTTTCCATTCTCCC
The DNA here is from genome assembly GCA_026283785.1 of Coracopsis vasa. Taxonomy (NCBI): domain Eukaryota; kingdom Metazoa; phylum Chordata; class Aves; order Psittaciformes; family Psittacidae; genus Coracopsis; species Coracopsis vasa. The sequence continues at coordinate 20,259 of JANHGB010011672.1, read as the reverse complement.
TGTTGCTATAATTGTAGCAAGTTACCAACCTGTCTTAACTCCTGTACTTCATCCTTTAATGCATATACTGTGTCAACAAGGCTTCTAAAATGAAAAAAAAGAGGATGATCTGTTATAGTAGTTTTCAGAAATATACATTTAAATCTATTATTAGGCAAAACTACTAAAATGAAATGCATTAAAAACCCCACAGCTAACAGCTGATTTTAAACTTGTGTTAAAAAAGGTCTTTTATCCTGATTTATATTCAGAAAGACAAGGACCTGTTACCAGCTTGTGACAAGATATACCTCTCAAGCACATATGGACCTATACTGGTTTCTGAATTACAGCTTTCTGTAAAGGAACTGTATTTCATTTCCAACATACAACTTACCCCCAGAAATTAGAATGATGCCATACACTAACTAGATGACACCATTTTAATATTGAAATCCAACAGCATTTGGAAAAATTATTTACAAGTGAAATGTATCACTTCCTGGCACAAAAGGAATAAGCTGCATAGCATATAAAAAGAAACCAGACTACAAGAATTTAACTAAAGGCCAACTGCACTTAAAAGACTGGCAGCATACTCCAAACTGCTCTGTTCCCTACTACAAATATACCATACACACACTACTATAATGGGAGATGGGACGAGGAAGAAAAGTGCAAAGTTTACTAGTTTAATCCACCATTCATTAAATGTTCTCTTACTTCTCTTCTATAACAGTCTGACCATTACTTTTAGTTTCTTCTACAATAATTTTTTCTTCTTCTGGAAGCAGGACTTGAGGAGCTGATTCTTTACGGGAACCTGTTGTAAAAATAAATTACATAATGAGCAACTCACAAATATTGCTGGGGCATTTTAAAGATGATTATTTCATACACTGCATGATACACCTGCATGACCAAGGTGTATCACTTTCCATTTTCCCCTTCCCTCCACACACACAAATTACGAACACATTTTTACACATTTGAAACCACAGCCTTGCAACAACGACAAAAAACTGACATTCCTATTCTGCTGCTGCCATTGTCATCATCTGTCACTGATGGGGATGCTACACTATTCAACAAACAGTGCACCATTCAACTATCAGTAGAAATATTCACCATAGCTGACTCAAAGAGATAGATGTGTTTAAGTAAAAGCAATTCAAGCCTCAAGGACAGATTCTGATCTTACGCTGGTACAAATCCAAGAAGTAATTCCACCCTCAACCAGTTACTCTATCAGTAAGGAGCAGAACTGTGGTATCAAATGATAGTGATGGAAGGAACAAAAAGTTAAAACCCTTTTCCCTTAAACACTATGAACAACACACTTGTGTGTGTGCACGCACATATACATACACTTACAGATAGCCTTTTAGTCCTATAATAAATTCCTACCCAGTGCAATGCATAGTTTGTATTTAATGCTTTTAAAAGCACTTAATTGTTTGACAAAACCTCAAAACATTCCAACCTCTTCAGAATATTTTCCACAGTAATTACAATTTATCAAGATAAAACATACAGATTCTAAGAAAGTAGCTCTGAACAGAAAAATCTACAGCTCAGAGATACATAAAGTATGTATTCTAGAAATGTTATTTAATTAGGCTGCAACAAATCACAAGCTTTTTTTTTAAGGAAGATCTGTAAGTAAATTGCTAAGTATTTGTTCAGAATTGAAACACAGCAGATAAGGCATTAAAATTATTGCATTTTTTAACAAAGGTACATTTTTTAACAAGCAAGGTACACTTGCCTACCAGTTCATTGTGATGAATTTTCATTAACCAGGAATGTCTAAAGTCTAGTACAGTCTGAACTGATAACTAGGTACTGCAGGGTACACGCCTGTCAGGAGAAATTATTTAGCACTTGTGGAACAGCTGCTTTGTGATAGGTGTTTTGTTTGCTTGGGTTTTTATGATTCATGATAAAAACCATAACCTAAACACACAAAAAATGAAAGAAATCAAGCTCATTGAAAAATACTAACTTCCCTAACAGCTGCAGTCTGGAGTTCCGAAAAATGAGCTTGTAGGGACTGTAGTTTAGTAATGTGTTAAGCTATTTCCACTATTTCAGCAAACAATGACAAACGTCCTATAATGAAGAAAACTGTTTCCTTAAGCTGGCAGTAAAGATCTAACATATCAGTATGAGATGGTCAAAATTTTATGGAATAATAGCAACTGCAGATTTGAGAACAGAATCTTGTCCTTGAAAGCTGTTCATCTTATAGAATGAAGAAATCTTTTAAGGTTAATACCCTTCCACTCCCACTTATTTTCTAGGAACAACCTATAAAACAAGCACACCCAAACTTTGTATGGAGCTCAAGGGCACTTCTGTGTTTGCACTTGTCAATCTCTAATTGTAAAAAGTTGTCTTATGTTTATTTCAGTTAACTGGTTACTGCTCTGCTTTATTAGCCTGGGAGGTAACGCACAACACCGAGCTAAATGTTATTTCAGGAATTAGTTGGCAGCAGCTACCACCATTTTGGATCTTTGCAGCAACGCGGAGGAACTCAGCCCAGCACACGCTGAGGGCAACATTGACCAAAGGGAGAGAACTGCCACATGTTTCTCAATCATGACTCCCTTCAACCAAATGGAGCTGCATATTATATTTAACACTGTACAGAGCTGCGTTCAAACGTCTTTGCGTGGTCAGAGTAACATAGGTCCTTGAGAAGCAAAAATAGCACGAGTAGACAGCTTTAAAAAAAAGTCTCAGCTGTAGTTATATACACACGTGCATGTAAAACAGATGTGTATACCAGTGCATCTTGACGTATGTACAGCATGGCACTAAGCCAAAACTTAGTACTACTGAGACATAAAATGCAGTTTCATTAGAAACAGTGTTCACCAACATTATACATACAAGGAGACCACAGAGCACATGTACATACACAATGCAAAACTGCTGCTGCGAACACTGACCTTCCTGTGCTATACACCATTAACTACTGTGGAATTCAGGATACCACAAGTTTCACTCTCACCTTCATTGCTCCAATACCCTCAATTTTTTCTCAAAACCCTCACTGCTCTTACAGCTTGTCCTTATTCACCTCCTCTACGCTCCTTTCTATCTTGGTTTGCTTTTTATGAGTTTTGGTGGGTTTTTTTGTGGATTTTTTTCCTGAAACCCCACAGCACTTGCTAAGTATCAAAGGTACAAATACACAGCCCATCTATTCTGCAACAAAGGACCCTGTCATCAGATGGGTGGGAAGCTACTTCACTGCCCTGCTTTTCTGTACCAATTATGCCGGACGTTTTTCCCTTTTTTTTGAGACACATTTTCTGACAATTATCTCTCTACACGGAACCCGAGAGTCACCTCATTACCGGCACTCGGCAATATTCCCTAAACTATACTTTGTGTCTCCACCTGGTTCTTATACCTGGTTCTTTATGTCTATTCTCTATGTGACCATTTCTCTCCAGAAAAGTTTACAAGCTACAGCTTTAGGACATGGAGAGTGTTGTGTTCTAGCACAGTGGATATTCCACACAGAGTTGTACTAAAAGGATGGAAAGAAAGTTCCTGCAACTTAGATAATCCTAGGCACCTCTTTGAGATGTATTTCACATTTTTATGAAGTACAACAGAAGAATCAAAAGTTACTTCAGTTCGCTCTGTCTGCCATTCCTCATTCCTAAGCATTCAAGTTTCATGCTGAATTTTATTCCGAGACACCACTCTCTCATTCCAAACCAAACAGGCCAACAGACAACATTTAAACTGACCTCCAGCAACCCTGGCCCTCAATCACACTGAGAAAATACAACCAAAACTACTAGCTAAAAAAAAGACCTCCAAAAGCTGTACAAAACAGGGTTTAATTTTGCTTCCTTTTCCTTTAGGGTATTGGGAGAATTAAGGTGGATTAGAGAAGAAAAGATGTTGTTTGGCAAAACCAGACAATTACTTCAAGATTAGCAGACAAAAGTTAAGGCTCAGTAAGTGGCCATAACTTTTCAATGGGGAACTCCTAAATCCATAGTATTGGAAAAATGGTCCCACTGTTTAGAAGTCTGGTGCATATTTAAGGCAAAACAACTGACTACTATGATCAAGATTCAAGCAAGTTTCCATCAATTAAATTCCATCAAGAAAATAAAGATATCTTTATTCAATATTACTATCTCCCAATCCTAGAATGGAGAATAAAGAATTACAATGCTTTTTGCCAATACCATACCTTAAATTATTGGTTTAGCAAATTTAGCCTCCAGGGTAAAGCAAATAATAGCACAGCCCATCTGGCATTCAGACCAGGGCTAGAGACCTTAGCAATACCCACTGCGCAATGTGATTCAACACCTGAGATACAAGAACAGGCCTGTGAGTAACAGCCCCCTGCTTTTAGCTTCCAGTGTCCAGACTCCCTTTCCAGACTAATCCATGAGCCAAGCCAGCAAGCAATTCTGAGCATTTCTGTAAAAAAAGCAAAGCTGAAACCTGTCTGGATATTTATGTGGCTGAAAGACTTCATGACAGAAGTTCACTTTCTATCTTTCTGGAATCAGTAGAACATAACTCCTAGCCCTGGAGTCTTAACACCACAGTGGGAAGAAACTAGAGTGCAGATTGAATGCCACAGAGGTTCTCAGTGACCTCTGAAGCCTAACTGCACAACCTCAGCTTTTTAATCACTCTCCTCCAAAGGGAATGTGACATCTTAAAAAAAATGGTTGATATGGTGCCGTGCTGGTTCCAGACAGAAGCCAGGCTTCAGAAGGAGCTGTACTGGTAATCAATCTGGTTCTTTGTTCTGAAGCATTAAGCAGACACATGTAAAGAGAGTTCAGAAGTTTTGCACAGATCTTAACACACCAGACAGGAGGGAAGCAGGATGAAAAGGGGGATGACATTCGGATACCTTTTTGCTTTAACCAGATATTAAGTCTCTGCCTATGTTCAAAGACCTTGTCTGTCCAGGAACCATTTAAACCAAGACTAAAATGTAGGTGGGCATTCACATCGCCTTCTTAAAGCAGCTAACCTCAGGGCCTCAGTGAAAAGCCAGTCCCCAGTCAGTCAAGAACAGGGTTCCTTCCTCCAGCTGGCCATATGGAAAAGGCTCAACCGAGGTACTTTCACAAAGTGTACATTCTTCCAGCAACTGTGAGGGTCTTAATTCAAGCTATGGAAGTTAGATGTATGGTGATGGTGGTTAATTTAAACAAATGCATGGCATAATCTGAGGCCATCGCCAATGATTCTGTTGCACAGCTTTTAAGTGTTGCTGTTTTCTTCACTTTTTCATTCCTTACTTGTGATTAGGAGAGGTTAGGAGGGGAACAAGGCACAATAAAGGTCAAAAATTAGGAACAGTAATTGTAAATGCACAATTCTGGTTTTCACTTTACTAGACTCTCTTTATAATCTAAGAACCTCTTTGAAATTATTTGCTTGAGCTTCAAAGACAGAAATCTGACTTGCCACTGAAAAATGAATATATGTATACACAAGTGCACAGATCTACCATTAGCCACTGGTATGTACGGACATGTGAATTTCCTGGAGAAGCAAGTGTTAGACAAAAAAAATAACAATTACTTGTAATTTAAACCTTTGTATTTCATTGCATTAATTATATTAAAGATGTTAAAGTAGATGAGCAGAAATGTCAAATTAACCTTCTCTTTCTCAATGACTCTTTGATGAAGTCCTAATATGAAGAATCCTAAGAAGGGTGCTCCCAGAATCCATATTCATTGAGATTAAAACACTGGGGAAAAAAATCCTTCCTGCTACAGATCTGCCAAAGTCAAAAGGGAGCCCCTTTTGTATCATTGTACAAATGAAACCAAATCAGAATCCAACCATCAGGCTAAACTTAAATTCACTGTATAAAATACATCGTTGTCTGCAAATTCTTGGGAGCAACAAAAAAGGTTTGGGCATGAAGTTGTTTGGGTTGGTTTTGTTTGGTTTGGGTTTTTTGTTTGGTTTGGGTTATTTCCTTGCTTTATTAACTAATAGCGATACACAAACAGGAAAAAAAACAGACATGACTGAAATTACATACCTATGCAGTCTACAGCAACATGTTTGGACAAGTAAAATAAAAATAATTAATTTGGATTGAAGCACATACAACTCCGTATGTAAGTGTTCATCATAAGAACAGAATGAAGAATTTGAAAGACAGACACCATCTGAAGAAGCAGGATATTTTTAAGACAACATTTGGAAAGAGCTGTCCCACTAAAAACTTTCTATATTTCACTAAACGATAAAAAAAAAGAATCCAGCCACAGGGCTGTAGGGCTAAAACTAGAGTTGCTACAATCATAGCAAAAAAAATGCTATGGCTTTTTAATAGAAGCAGATTACTTCCTTTATTCTAATGTAAACATTTTAGTATATTAGGTTATATTTTTCTTTAAATTCACTCATATGTGCCATCTTTTATGTAGAAACACTAAAGATAACACCTGTTTTAAAGAGAAATGTACTGTAATATGAAACCTTCAAAGTACATGAGGTTATAGAAACCAAGATCACATTTATAAAGTTTCTCTCTAGTAACAGGACCTACAGAAATAGATACGAGATTGTTTCAATAATTCAGCCGATGCCTTTACCAAGAAAATACCAATTAAAAACATGAAAAAGAAATTAAACCAGTTAAGGGGAGAGGGAGGCAACAGAAGACTATTCTATAGATGGCAGCATCTCTGAATTGTTATTTAATAAAAGGAAAGGAAAAAGAAGACACAGAAGGATACATACTTCACATTACATTCAATTTCCTGTAGTTGTCAACTACAGTAAACACGTATTACACACTTATGTCAAAAAAGCTTTCACTTCAGCATTTGATTCCTCCAGGAAGAAGGGAGAGAGAGAAAAAGAAGCATGGGGAGAAGAGGAAGTTAAGTGTTAAGTTACAAGTTAGGCTGTCCTTTCCCCCTGGGTAATAACTGAATATTAAAGTCACAGTCTAGCAAATGCAAAATTTATTTCAACTGTACATAACAGATGTCCTTTTTATATAAAACAAAACACTTAATCGATATATGCAACCACAAACAATATGCATACTGTACAGTACAATGCAACATTCAGATATACATCCATTTTGTATTTTCAAAAGGCAGTCACCTACTAAGATGGCTTCTCCCATTCACAAGTGAAATGCACAATATATATTATTCCTTCTATGGTTTACGTCACTATGTACACATTACTGTGTTTTGGCAAGATTATGCAAAACACCCAATTAATATTGGTTGGTTTCAATTTATGGCAAATACTAATTTATGGAAACACTGCATAAACCATGTGAAGAGGGGCTGACAATGGCTTCAACCTACCTTCCAATTCAGATTCTCCATCCTTCCAGTGTATTTGTAACTGTACACATACAATTTACAGAATTGCATAAACATAAGGTACTATTACCATGACTAAAGTTCCACAAAAATAGAAACACTGAACCTTTGGACTGAATACCACCATTTCCACATTTGCCTTTTTTTGATTTTTTTTAGTGCCTTTTTTTTTTTTAAAAAAAAAAAGCATTTTGCATTAATACTCCTGATCAGTTCACAATAGCTTATGGCCTGTAACACTGAAGACAAAGAATGATTTTAAATGTGTGGTGATGTTAATATGAGGATACAAAATATGAGAGATCCTAATTATGGTAATAGTTAATGACTTAAATGCTACAATAATTAATGGTGGTAAACTGTCAAAGCTTTGGTGCATAGAAAATTCAATAAAATCTTCGATCTGGATAACAGCACATTCTGTGTGATAAGGAAAGTTCAAGTGCAACAACTGTATTACAAACTCATATTTACACTATATAACATGAAACAGACATAAAAGAATAATCGTTTATCCAATGCAAAAAACATTATTCAACTAGAACACCACATCTTAAGAAACAGGAAAAAAGAACGATCCATACTTTCTATATATGTTGAAAAAAAAATAAATCAAAAACTGACTGAAAGGAAGAGGAGAGTGAAGTGGGTTACAAATGCGCTGTGGAATGGTATGGAGCACACGTACTTATCTCATTTCTCTAAGCAACACTCCTCCACTTTGAAAAATCTCAACATACACAAGTTCCTGGTCATTACGTTACTATATGTGTAGCAGGAAAACGTACCCCTGAAAACCCTCCTCGGTAAGCACTGCTGCTTGTGTTAGTCACATTTTTGAAAGCCAACAAGTGTGAGAGAGGATAAAGCAGGTGATCAAACAAGACTGAATGCAAGTATGCAGATGTGAACTGCTTTGAAATAGCTTCTCCACACTGACCACCTTCTGGAATCATGCATGTCTAGCAATTGCTAACTTTCTGATCTTGTAACCTGCAGAAAGGCATAGATTACTTTTTAAGCAGTGTGATCAAAAGTTGCCAGGCAGCAGTTAATTGCATCATGATTATTCTTAACTTGTCCATACCTTAACACTGGATAGCATGCTTACTTGAAAAGGGGTAAAAGACTTGCATTGGAGAACCCTGGTGAAAATGAGAACTTTCTGTCTTTCAATCACATGCTTTTCCCTAATGCTAAAAAAAGACTTAGAAAACACATCATTTTTGTTTTGATGCCAATTATGTTATCTACAAGAAGGAACACACACACTTCACACCAGCAGTGCCCTAGGTGCAGGTTTGAGACCTTCAGCTGTGCACAGCATGTCACAGTTCTCTAAAAAGCCAACACTGCTGTAAGTGAAGAGCTGCTGCTGCAAACAAACCTGCTTGTGAGAGAAGTTACAAGACACAATAAAATCTGTCACAGACATGCTCCAAACAGTACAACCCAAAAGCCAAGCATTCTATTATTCAGAACTTCAAACAAGCCAACATGATTGTAGTTGTACCTAAAGTTTCAGTTGCTGAACACTCGAGCCTCCATCAGGGGAACCATTTTCATCTCGTCTTTTCAAGAAGAATGGTCAATTGAGAGTTGACAGCTGTGTATTTTAACAGGCAAATAAACATCTAGACCCTGTTTTCTGCCACACTACTGCATACAGTAAAGTGACAGTATGACCATAGGTAACATGAGATTACCAAAACACTGCATGTAATGAGCATGGACTGCTGGGTTTTCATGACAACTGCCAGACTGGGGTGGGGGAAGAGCAGTGCGGTCCTTCATATAAACGTTTAAGCAATGAGGAAAAGACAGCAGGATAAAAACAGAATTCTTTATGGATTAGCAAATTCTCTTCCAAACAAACGGGCCAGATAAGTGAATATCTGAATGATTTTACAGCTCTTGTACTGCATATTTTGAAGCTGAATTTTTCTTACTCTACCAGCTTTGTATTTTGTTAGTAATATGTAGAAAACCCAACCACTACTGCTAAGGCATTTCCATATCGCTGGCACTCGGTGCACAAACCAGTGTGGTTTCAGTACAAAATACAAAAACGTGCTGTATCCAAAAGAAAAGAAAGGACCTGCTGCTACACTGACCAAGACAACAGAAAAAAAGGAAAAAAAAAAAAAAAAAAAAAAGGACCATTCAGAGCTACAAATTAACATCTGCCAGTTAAAAAAGCCCTCAAGAAATATCATCCTTAACAGGATATATACACTTTTTAGAATGACTTTTTTGTACGTGTTTTGAATTGGCAATAGAGCCTTCCACCAGGTATAACTGAAGTTTCAGAAGCTCCCTCAGAAGTTGTTAAAATATCACATTAAAGAGACAAGGAACAGCAAGAAAACATCTAAGAAAAGCAGGCTGTGATACAACAAGCATTTGTTAAGAAAAAGCTCAGAAGTGCATTAGTTCTGGTGAGAGATATATGAGCAACAGCTCTTACGAGATGTAGACCCCATTCTGTAACTATGGGCTGTCCATATACTGTCATAGTCAGAGTCTTCTGAGAGGTCTGAAGGCTCCAAACGAGAAAGACTACTGCGACGACCCAAGGAGTCTAGACTTGATTGGTCATCATCAGCCAAGACGTGATTATGCATCAGGTCAGTGCCTTGCCATGCTAAGGATGTATAGGTGAAATGAAATGGTGGATGTGGATAGGCAGAGGTGGGATGAGGAGGAGAACGTAAGGAATAGCCACAACCAAACACATGAAATAAAAGCAAAAAGGTGATGGGAAGAGAAGGAAAAGAGAAAATATTGTTAAAAAGGCAAAGTTTGGTTTTGTTTTTTTTTTTTTAATAGTTTGTTTGGGCTTTAGGTATAAATTACACTCAGCATAATGTTTGAACTGTTACAATATAGTAAGAGAATTTTGAATAACCAAAATCTTGTATCAAAGTAGATTTTTTGGAAGAGGGAGTTAGGTTCCCTTAAAGTATGGAGTCAGTGCTGATCTGGGGGATTTGACTGGGTACAGAGCAATAAACACAGTAAGCCAGCATGATCCAGCGCTGATGTGAAAAGCAGCAACCCTTTCCCCATCACACATCTGTATCTCCATCCTTTCCCTCTCTTGCAATGACACAGTCACTTGTACAGCTGCTTGGTGAGTCAGGCTGGGGAAGTGCTTCAGATGAAAATTAACCCTACAAAAGATGCTTTTTCAAGCAGGTTATTTTCCCACCAGCTCACAACACAGCCACAGAATGCTTGTGTCACCACTGTAAAGAGGAAAAAGCAGGGGGAAAAGCAAAGGTTCTCATGCAGAGCAGGGCTGCCGACTTTCTAAATCAGCAGCAACATCTTGCACCCAATTAAGAGGACTGTCAAAGTGCAACTTTTCTGTGCCTGAAGCCCTTGTTATTTGTTTAAACATGTAGCAAATTAACTCACAGAAAAACAGGGCCAAGAGGCTAACAGCAACACAGCCTGGTCCATCCAGTCCCTCACACACATCTTCCTAACAGCTCTATCTGAATCTATCTTCCCAATTAAATACTTTAAGATGTCTAAGGTAGCTGGTCAAAGATAGCTAAGGATTGCATTTTTCTGGTTTTAAGGGTTTGGCAATATTCAAGGACCATGTAAGTGACCATGCTACAAGCCACATACACAAGATATTGCAAAAAGATTTCATTTGGAGCGGAAGTGCAAAATAGCATCAGTATATAAGAAGCAGGAGAAAGTGAAATTCTGTTCTTTAATTTGCATCTGTCTCCCCAAATTAAATCCCACATCTTCCTCACAGAAGCAACTGAAAAAAGTTGCCCTGCTCCCTACCAGTTTGCACTGGCACTGTAACTCTGCTGAACTGACACCGCCAAAAGCAGTACCCTTTGGGCTTTGGGTTAAATGCAGGTAGGAGAATTGCCAAACGAGTGCTTTAAGGGACAGGCAGAATACTAACACAAAGGTATGAAAGGAGTTTGTAAAAAAAGGGCATACTTCACAGATGACAGGCATCTCTCATTTTATTCTTCTACACTGACTACTGCTCCCACAGAAGCAATTCCAGCATGAGTAGGTTTTTCCTCACTTCCAATTCCAGACTACAAATGGATCTTCTGAAATCTAAGGTCTTAGATGACAGTGTTAGTCTTTCCAAACAAAGCAGCTGTGTGCTTATCAATAATAAAAAAACCCTTGCTGCTATTAAGAGCAAATAAAAGCTGCTGACTTCTGATGTATGCAATGATACCCACAGCACTATGTATATTTCTTAAATATACATAGACAGGAAAAATAGGCAAAAAAGCAAAAAAAAAATCATATCCATTTTATATCTGCACACACACACACTATCGTGCAAGTGCAAATGTGTTCCCAACCATATGATGTCACATTATCCTTGGAAATAACAGATCTCAGTCAAGACATTTAAACAGCAATCATCTCATTTAATTTCATTTGGAACAACAGTATACCTTCAGAATTTTGAACACATTCATTCCCTTTTATCCAATTAAACACACTACTGTAAGGATTGTAGAGCTACAAAACAGATTAGTATTAAAAAAAATTATGTACTTGTAGCTGATTTTATCACCTTGAGACCTACAGTTCAGCAAAACAGAAAAATAAAAAGGTTTCTTCCTGTTATTTCAAGTTTCTATAGCCAAATACAAGGGCCATATTCCCATTGTTAATTACATATGAAGTAGCTGGATTTTTTCAAGGTGATAATAGTAAATGAACACATATTAGGAAAATCCATGAACTAAGTCTGCAATTGCATTTTGAGACTTCTCAATTGTCAGCATGAAGTGCTTCTGCTTGGAAGCAAAATGGGCACAGAGCACAGCGGGCAGCAGTAACAGTGATTAATACTGCAAATTTAAACTGCTTTAGTGGACAAGGAGTACGTTATAACATCCACTCTTGCAGTTCCTAAAAGCAAAGCCAGCCAAGTACTTCAGGATCATTATACTGTGTTCCAAGGATCCCCAAATTAAACTGGTATTCAACAATGCAAAAACTGCGCAAATTGCAACAAACGCAACAGCATTTTCTCCTTCCTTATGTAAAGGGAACACATGCTGGTGGACTCCCCTGCTCTGCGCAGTGTTTTACTTACAATACAGAGGAACTCCACATGGCAACCTTGATTGGGATTAAATGAAGTAGGACCCCAGAGGCACGTTACAGGTTTTCAATAAGCTAGGTATTGATCTGAGAAACTAAAAATGGCTTTAAGCAACACACAGATCTAAGAACAGTTTTTCCTGAAATTATGAGATGGGATTAAAATTTGTAATTAATACTAAAAACAACTAGTAGCAATAAAAGAAAGTAATTTTTATAGTTCTAGGTTACTTTTCCATAGCAAAAGTTTGTGTTGAACAAAAGACAAAAATACAGTCCTCCAAAATTATTACTACTTCTTCATTCCTCCTCTCTACTTACCAGCTTCTTAAATTTATCAAAAAGCACACTGATTAACTGTCATACTCAGTTCAGACACCTCTTGTTAATCGGTGAGGGCTTTGTGCAATTTTAAACCATGGCAAGAAGTCGCTTTTGGTTTGTTTGGTTTTGTTGTTTTGTTTTTTAAATACAGAAAGAATTACAGTCTCTAGCCATGGTCCTTGGCATCCAATATTAAATACTTGGCACCATTAAGCCAGAAACAGAGTCCATTTCAGTATTTTCTAACTTACTTGAATTTAGTGTTTGACGTGTTTTGGCACTTGTGCAATATGCTTCAATGACTTTAAGAATTTGAGCATCTTCTTCTAAAGCAGCTGTACCTAGAATCAATGGGAAAAACAGAATTTTAAACACGGTTATGTTTCTTAATACAGAAAAGCCTTTATAAATCACTACTTTTCAGTTGAGTTCAAAGTTCAAACCCTTTAAAATTCTCTTAATCATCCCATTTTAAAAATCAAACTTCAATGAGCAAAACCAACAGCTTAACAAGATAAAATACTATTCTGAAATGCCTGGGGAAAAAAAACCCAACAACCGAAGCCAGAGTAATTACCCACACATTCTCAAAACTCTGAGCATCTGAAGTTGCACAGAACATGTTTTGAAGCATGATCACTCTGGTTGTAAAACAGTCATTAAAATGAAGAAAACTGTATACTCTGGTTATTATATGCACATTATTATTTAATCAAATAAATCAAGGGACAAGATGTTAATTCACAGAAGTCTTGAAAACTTCTGGGGGTTATGTATGTATTAGATTAACCCTTTTCCACAGCACATTACTGAAAATTAACCTCAGATAACAGCATAATACATCAGTACAATTTCAGTCCAGTGTGCAGTAGGAAAGGTATTACTACATAAGTATATCTGTGAAAAGTGCAGTAATTAAACTTCAGACTTCAAAGTAGAAACAGAACTACTGAAAAAAAAAAATTACCATTAAAGCTTAACATGGCAAAATTTTTCTAAAGGTAGAGCTCCACAGCACCTCATCTCCTTAAGGAATTCAGTGAAAATGTCTAATTCTTCACGTGCAACTGAGTGAAATTCTAATCAAACTGAAATGTAGAGGTACGACCACCTTTAGTTTAGATGGAACCAGGAGTTTATGTGTAAGACAAGATGATTTGTTGTTTTAAAAGCATTTTTCCTGTTTTTCTCCATCAAAAAACTAGGCTTGAAGATTTTCTGCTACAACAATTTGAACTGTCTCCAATGTAAAAATATAGTAGCATTTTTTGTTACTCAATGCATTCTGTTAGTTTTTCTGATTTATTATCACCAGAACAAAGCCAACTGTCCAAAGATCTGTCAGGATCAACTGACAAGCTGTTGAAGAAATTATATGGACCCGATACAGTTTTTCTACAGTTACAGGATGCAAGTACTCCAAAATGCAGGTTATTTCTCTTTCAAGGATTTTATTGTGGTCAGAATACAGCACCATATTGTTACAGTAGCAGGACAAATATTTCACTTCTGAAATTAGTATTATGAGGACACTCAGTTGAAATACCTTACTTGCTTTGTTATAATGCTAATTTGACATAGCAGTTCTCAAACCAGCCCATAAATCCCTGGGATTCCAGAGAAGTTAAATGATAAAATCCAAAACTACCTATCAATAAGCTTTAAGTTCAACAGAAGTTCCTCAGTGGAAAACTTTTACAACTCCACAAGCCGGAAAGGGTTGAAAGAACACTAACATATAACAGAAGCTTCTAATTACTGACACAAGGGGGGAAAAGTATGAATACCAAGAATTAGTAAGTACTTCTTTAAGTAACACTCTCTGACTTAAAGACATCAAAAATCCCTTTCACTGAAAGTTATCTCCTGTGTAAAAAATGCTGGTGTTAATTTAGTCAGAAGTAAAATAATGTATTTGCAAGCTACAGGCTCCCTCCTTCCGTCACCCAAAAGAATTCTTACCCACTCTTAGAACGTGTTCTTTAATAATTCCTAAATCTGAAGGTTGACATCTTTACCTCTGTCCTTACAACTCCTGAATCTCTATCCTCCAACATGTGAAAAGATGCTGAATGACAGAACTTTGACTTTTCCTACACAGATACCTTCCTGGAAGGATAAAACATCCTGAACTAAAAAGTTCACTTACACACCATGAACACAGGATCGTTCTATTCACCTTAACCTTTGCCATGTGAAATTCACAGCACACTCAGAAGGACCTCCACCTTAGACAAACCAGCAGCACCCTGAGGAAAAGCTTCTTCTCTCCAGCCCTACATAAACCAGTAAGAGACAATGGTGACGATAACTTCATGCACTGAACACTCAAGGCACAGTCCTTATCTTAAAAAGCCCATGAGCAAAGGACAAACACAGAGAAACAAAAGTTGCAGTAAATGAAGTGGGCCTTCATCTTAAAATACCCTGTCTTTCATTGATAAGAGTGATTTGATTATTCATTCACACAAATTTCTACAGAAGAACTAAAGTGACACTGACAACTAAGAGAATACTGCATTTGCTTGATAACATTAATGTTCCCTCCACCCCAAAATATCTCTATGTCCAGATTTTGACCTTTCTGTTTTTCTGTACATTCATCAGTCTCTTTCACTTCAGCGTTTTCTTCAGATTTCAAGGAAGACTAAAGCTCTCCAATTTATTCAGACACAGACACTTGCAAATGACCTTATTCCTAGATTAGAGCAGACTGTTGGATCTTAGAAAGACTGACCATGGAAGCAACTAGTCTTCGAACCAACAGCAATACCCAGCTTTCCAAACCCAGCTCAGCAGAAGCTCCTACCAGAATCAATGCTCTATAGCGAACCTCACCTTCCTCTGTGGCAAAAAAACCCAGGCACCTCACAAGTATGCATCCACTTTAGTCAATAGTAAAGCTCTAGAAAGCCACTAATGGCATCGTGACATAAGCACTTAAAATGGGTAAAACAAACCACCTTCTAGAGATACCTACCTGCTCTCCCCTGACAGGAGAGAGGAAACCATATAGCTTGCTTACACTGTGCATCTAACTTTCACAGAATTTAAACTGATGTTAATTCCAACCTTTGTATTATTTAGAGATTTGTTCAAATGTCTCTTACTTTTTCTCAGTGCAAACTCTTCATCTGACGGCTTCCGTTCTGGCTTGCGTTTTGGAAGCAGCTTTTTCATGGTTTTAGGGCTTTTACTGAGATCCTGTGCAGGGAAAATAAAAACAAGAAGAACAGAGCTTCTTTACAATATTTCAAAAATGCAACTGCTAAGATGCATACATGAGTTACTAACTAAAAATCTTTTAACAGAACCAAAATTCAATTTAATATTCTTTAGCACATCCGATTTGCCTGAACTGGCTGATTTCCTCTATACCCTTCCTCCAACTATACACAAAGTCAGGTATTTTATCTGTTCTATTAACAGAAATATACAGGAAAAGCTGCTGCAAAAGCATGCAGGCTGTTTGGGAGCTAGAGCAAAGGGAAGAGGCAGGCATACATTAATACAGGGTTTTTTCACTTAACTTTTGAAGATACAACCCATTTCACTTGTCTACTTTGCAATAGGTAAAAAAAGGACCTAACAAGAAAGCTTGGCAGGTAGGATATTCTTCAAAGCCAGAATTTGTAAATGTTGAGGTCTGTTCTCACTAAGCTCTACAGCAAAAAAAAAAATTTAAAAAATATATAAAAAAAATACAGCAACAAATACAGCTTTTCTGCTCAAAACATGGTCATGCTATTTTACAGGGACAATGCCAGGTTACAGGAACAAAAGGGATATACTGGTCTACCCCTTACCTTAAGGATACAAGACATCCTCTACAAAAATACAGAACAAGAAAGTAAAAAGGTGAATGAGAAGGACAGACCAAAGAAGACGAAGACAGGTTTTGAACATCACTGTATGCTGAACACTGTAAAGGTGATTGAAATTTCATCACACTGGATAATTTATTGCCCTACACATGGAAGCATGAAAGGAATTTAACTTAGATTTCAAAATGAACATACAGTACAATCAAACATAAAAACCTCTTGTAGCAACTAAGCTTAAATATTAACCTTCCAACCACAAATCACCTATCACTTTTTTCCTGTTGTTTATGGGATTTACAGAAGAAAAAAAAAAAACAAAAAAAAGGGCTATAATTTACATGTCTATAGAATAAAATCTGTTTGTCAACATCTCATGCTTACAGAAGAAAATGTTCTTGGGTATAAACGGCATGATTCTGAGCCCTGTTGATTCACACTAAGTAAGTATCATGAGAATGCATGACAAAGATGCTGAAACAGGAGATATCATCAAGCCACAGAACATCCGATATTCTCCTCCTTACACATACACAGACTTCGAACATAAAGCTACCATCTTCTTACTATTCACAAAACCATGCAAAATATAGTGCCAAAACCAAATTAACCTACCACCACCATCTTTTTATGATTAAACCCACCACATTTTATTTCTCTTGGAACAGACTCCTATTTCATACCATATGCTAATTAAAAAATACAACAGCTTCTTAAAATTTAAGGCATTTTTTCTGTCAATAGTAACATTAGCCATCAAATTCTGCTAAGTACGAAAACATTTGACAGTTACCATTTTTTTTCTTTTTTTAAATATGCTATAGTTACCTACTGAAAGTGACACCTAAGAGTCAATTATACCACCACAGCTGTTTAGAATGATTTGATACAGCTCTTTGAAGCACCAAGGATCCCTTATGCTAGATACTTTGCAGTGTGCTTAGCAAACAACTTACTCTGCAGTAAGTCTGGGTTATCAACATAAAAAAAGTACCAGCTTAAAAAATAAAATTAAAAAAATAAAATCTTAATTTATTAACTGAACAGAGAGTGGAAGGGCTTGAGGGAAGTAGAGGAAGCCTCTCCTAGCAAGCCTTAGTATCTTAGCTGCAAGACTAAATCAGTCCATTTACCATTGTTCCAGCACTATCTGTTAAATCATCTGTATATAAAAACATGCACAAAACTGCGAAATGGTGGTGTATAAAGAAAAGTTAAGCTTCCCATTGCAGGCCTCCTAGACAGTCATATTTCTTGGTTGCGGCATCTCACCTCTTTATAACAAAGAGCTGCTGAAGGCCGTAACGGGGGTGCGGGCCGTAAGCAGCTCAGGCTCCAAGGCTTGGGAGTTTTTGGAGGTTCCAATGGTCCCCAGTTTATTGTGGTATGTGGAGTCCCATGATGTGACGGATGAGGGAGAGTGTGGTATGCAGGTGTCAGTGGTATTGGCTTGCTGTCTGAGTGCTTGCTGGAGGGTGTTACTGGATGGGAAGGAAGCTGTCAACGACACAAAGGTGATGGGAAAGGAAAGAAAGCATATTATCATAATAAAGACATAATATAATTAAGGATTGTTGAAATAATCTCACTTGCTATCTAGTGCTTTTACTTATTATAGCTGGCCTTTGAAAACTGTTACACAATTATTATTTGGAAAAGTGGATCTTAAAGAAGTTTTATTGTTTACCACTGACAAAGCATGCACTAAAGAGAACAGCTACCAGCAGCCCAGCTCCCACTTCTCTCACCGCCAAGGACAGAGCTAAATTTAGATCCATTCATATCCAAAAATCCAAATTAAGAACCTAAAAGAAAGTACTTAAGGAAATTGTTTCTCCACAGTATGTCAAGTGCATCACCAATTAAAACCTACTGTTCTAAGGATACTTAAAAGATGGCGATGTATTATTTGGTCAAAATCAAAAAAGTACTAACAAGGAGTTGTCTTTTACCCTGTTAAACTATTACACCACTAAGCATTTTATTCTTTACTCACACAATTAAAAACAGAATGATCTTTTGACTCATTAAACTACACTTATAACATTCAGTTCTTGTTACTAATGGCTAAAAAAAAAATGCTTTACATGGTGGTATATTTGCCAGATGACCTAATTCAGCATACACTGCTCATTCACTTCAATCCAGCTCTTTCTTACCGTGTGAGATGGCACAGAGTGAGGTTTAATGGTGGGATTCCCAACAGTTGTGACTTTGGTTTGCTTCTGCAGGTGATCCACCCATTAATGCAGATCTTGTTGGTTGTTACAAGACA
Source organism: Coracopsis vasa (assembly GCA_026283785.1). NCBI lineage: Eukaryota > Metazoa > Chordata > Aves > Psittaciformes > Psittacidae > Coracopsis > Coracopsis vasa. The sequence goes on along the minus strand of JANHGB010011672.1, from coordinate 1,384 downwards.
CTAGTATCCTTTCAATCATATTTCCTAGGTGACAGAAAACAGAAGATGTAGAAAACCACAGAAGAACAATTTAGTTATCAGACATGATTATAAAGATGCTAATTTCCTAAAACATTTTCTACCCCCATAGTACTAAGCAAAAACTTTAACTCATGTTTTCAGTGCAGCAGCACTGCACTATCACAGGTTACAACAGGCATTTCCTCCATGTATTTGCTCTTGTGCCAAGTATAGGAGTTCTATGTTTTTCCCCACTTCTAATAATTAAACACAATCGTTAAAGACAAGAAATAGATGTAGGAGACCAGCTCATCTAGTACCCTTATGTTTCTCCATCTTCCCCTCAGGAAAGCCAGCATATAGCCTAAGATGTTATTCTTGAGTCTGTAAGCTTCAACATATAAGTTATAAAATATGGTTCACCCATCTTCTCTCAGAAAAAGGCACAAAGTTGGTATGAATCTGAAAACCACAAGCAAAAGTCACTTGGGAAAGCAACCTTAATCAGATTAATTTCTGCAGTTAATTCCGTGTTAACCCATCACATTCCTCATCTGAGCTCAGCTTCATAGTTGTTGTCTCAAGAAGAACATGCATCATTAACAGCTTTTTCCCCTCTGCCTCATAGCACTGATGTGTGATACCACCTGCCACTACAGAGGGTCAAAATTACTTTGCTTAAATGCAACCTGCTTGGAGGCAGAACTGATGCAGAAAATGAATGGCGGTATGAAGCTCCACTGTGTGCACCCTGCTCCTACTCATTTAAATCACCCAAGGGTATTAGGTACATGCTGAACCAAATGACTTAACAGACAGAAATTACCCAAAGTATGCACAACACAGAAACACAGAATCACAGAATAGTTAGGGTTGGAAAGGACCTTAAGATCATCTAGCTCCAACCCCCCTGCCATGGGCAGGGACACCTCCCACTAAACCATGCCACCCAAGGCTCTGTCCAAACCGGCTTTGAACACTGCCAGGGATGGAGCATTCACAACTTCTTTGGGCAACCTGTTCCAGTGCCTCACCACTCTCACAGTAAAGAACTTCCTGCTTATATCTAACCTAAACTTCCCTTGCTTAAGTTTGAACCTGTTACTTGTTGTCCTACCACTACAGTCCCTAATGAAGAGTCCCTCCCCAGCATCCTTATAGGCCCCCCTTCACATACTGGAAGGCTGCTATGAGGTCTCCATGCAGCCTTCTCTTCTCCAGGCTGAACAGCCTCAACTTCCTCAGCCTGTCTTCATACCGGAGGTGCTCCAGTCCCCTGATCATCCTCGTGGCCCTCCTCCAGACTTGTTCCAACAGTTCCATGTCCTTTTTATGTTGAGGACACCAGAACTGTACACAATACTCCAAGTGAGATCTCACGAGA
>JANHGB010011670.1:994-11131 GCA_026283785.1 Coracopsis vasa | reverse complement strand
ACCAGATCCTCTCCTACAGTGGGCCCAAGGTCTTCATTCTCACAGTCCCTGCATCTGCCTTCCAAGACTTGGGTGGTTCTCTGAGAACTACTCTAATGTCTAACATGACGTAAGCTTGAATCCAAGTTTCATTTTCTGTTCCACTCTTAGAGGTCCTATGCGTTTTATTTTAGACATAATGAAACTGTGTGGTTTACACTTTCAAAGGAGTTCATCTTTTTTACTTGTTGAATACGACTCTCTGTAATCCTCTAATAAATTTCATACTTACTCTCCCAAGCTGTGTCTTGTGTGCATGCCAACTTAAAATCAAGTGATTATTTTTTCATAAACAAAAATTAAATTATACATACACATTAGCTTCTGTGTACAAACAAAGCTGTGCCTGGGCTCCACTCCTTCTTTCAAATATGACACAATCAAACTTTGCAGAGCACATGAGGGCCTCAGTAACCTTCTCTGTACCCTGCTGGTTGTTACGCCTTTGGGTTATCTGCGATGCTTGGCCTACGTGTGGTTACACAATTGCAGGCTGCTAATCAAAACCTTTGGTGAAGCATAAATGTAAACAGGATGGCACTTTGTCTCCACGCTGTAGATATTGCATCAGTGCTAGGAATAAAAAGTAATACAAGTAATTTCTCTTACTAATGTGAGCTAGTAAAAGCCTCTGAACATGGATTACATCCACTTACTAATGCACAGGTGTTATAAAGACACCTCTGAGCAGAATGATTGTTTCACATTCTAGGATGATGTAGCAGTTCTTTGGTCCTTGACTTCACCAATAATGACTTATCTTTCTATAATTCATGAAAGCACTCCTTTAAGAATTTATTAATGCTGCCAGAAGTCTCAGAAGATGCTTATCTGATGTCTCCCTCCCATTGCCTTTCTCGTGCCTAGGAAATCTCCTACAAGCTTCATTAATCCAGTCATTTGCATCCTAGCAAAGTAAGTGCTCTCTTATCAGACCCATGGTAAGTAGCTCTGCTATCACTTCCCAAAATGAAGCAAAACTGCTTGCAAATCTGTCTTACAGTCCCTTGGAAAAGCAAATGTCTCTGTTGTGTTAAACTTTCACTTTCAATGATCAAAACTCTGTGGGAAAGACTGCATAATGGATTCCTTCCATAACGGATAGAAAAATCCATCCAGATTTTCCAACTGTTAAATTAAAAAAAAAAAAAGCTGCTGGTTTATTCTGTGCTTTCATAGATGATGGAAACAGGTAGTTAAATGTTAAAATTTTGATACCTAAGGATCCTAATTTCAGCAGAATTAGGTAGGTCACAGTCATTTGAAACAGTAATGATCCTTCATACTTTTGTTATTTGCTGCATTGGCAATCAGGCTCTTAACCTATCTAAAAATCTCAATAGCAGTCCAGATACAGAAATAGTCCTGAGGCAAGGATGACTGACACAAAACTACTTTGATTAAAACAGAGAGAATAAATTGGGTGGCTGCTGCTAACACTCCTGTGTCCAACATCCATCTGTCTACTGAACAAAAACATCAGTTCAGATAATCACTTCTTCGATCTTAAACCACAAATTTATGGGTTAAGATACTTAATTTCTGCAGAAGCTACGTTCAAAATGTAAAATAGAAATCTATCATGAATCCTGCCTCTGTGCTATTGCCGAGCTTTCTACTACACTACAGTAAGGGACTTCTAATTTTCATAATTTTTCCTCTCTGTTTTTACCATTCTGTTTTTCTTCCTCAAATAAAAAAGTTTTTTCTTCAAGAGTGCTGGAGTTTAGCCTACAGAAATACTTTTTTTAATATGGGACAGTGAGACTGGGGGGGGTTTTTTGTTTGGTTTTGGGTTTGGGTTTTTTTCCCCTAGCATACAGCAGAAATTCTCTGCCTAAGTACCTTAAAGGTAAGGGCAGGCAGAGGGGCTGTTGGTTGCTGTTCATCCTTCCTCTTGCCAAAACACGAACTAATGATCCCTCCCTGTGGCTGGGGCAGAGCTTTATTCCTGTGCAACTCCCTTTTCAAAACCATTTCCATCCTAAAGGGGATCACTTTGGCTACCTTCCGCATTTACTTGTGTGCAAGATTGTTTGGCTGCAAGCTCGTGCAAACACTACATACACGTGATCAGGCGCATAACTAATTCTCATCTGAAAATGCTTTTGTGTTCATGCAAAGATGCATGTTTAGACAGTTCTTTATCTCACATCCTGCCCAACTTGAAGTGAGCATTCATGTATGCAGGGCTGTGAAAATGGGTCTTTCCTGTCCTCCATTCTAACAGAAGTTACAGTAAACTGTTGAGCAGCAGAGCCGATGCAGCTGAAGGCTGAGCACTCCCAAGCCATGCGAGCAAAAGGTGGCTGAAGTGTTCAGAGCAAGGTAAAGACCATGAGTGAAAGTGTAGGCTTAAACCCAGCCTCTTTCATATGTACTTTGACTGCAACTAGCATATCTCCTAAATAACGTCCATTGCAGTGTCAGCCAGAGACTGTAGAGCCTGTTAGTACTTTCTCTGCTGCCTGAACACCAGCTTTTCCTGCAGATTGCTCAAATCTTTCTGTTGAGGTTGGTTTTCCTCTCCCTTTTTAAAATAGAAACTCTCACTTCTGCTATTTGGCCAGGAGCTTGGGTTACTTACAAAACCCGGGAACCTTTGTTTGGAAACATACCGATAACCTCTTTGCTTCCTCTAAATGTGTAGGTTATTCTCCTCAACTATGCCTGCAGGACTGCTGCTGTGCCTTCATTCAAACGCCTATCAACTGTGCAGTTGGTGTGTTTGCTCCACATCATTGCTGATCTAAAACCAAAAATCCTGCTGCGTTTTCTGAGAGTTACCACATATCCTCTATGCCAGGACCTTCGCTCCGCTCTCTCATGCATGTACTGGCTACTTGTGTAGTGTGGGGGGAAACTTCAAATCCATTTTTCAGCCGCAAACATTTCTAATGTAAGTCCAAGTAAAAGCATGCATCAGAAAATGAGAAACCTTGTACGTTTGGTTTTAACTAAGCAGGTGGGAGTAGATATGATGCACCTCCAGCCTAGGAATTTCTCTTTATATCAAGAAATACTCTGCCTCTGATGCAAGAGAAGCTCTGTGTCCTGTAAGTTATCTAAGCTTTGCATTTGAGGCAAGCACAGACTCAATACATTACGGAAGAGCATGTTAGACAGTCGGTTATCAGCAAGGATCTTCCCTCCAATTGTCACCAGGGAATTTTACTTTAAAGGGTTATTTCTCAACTTCTCATTATTTTTTTTAACCAGCTTTTACCTCCTCCCCATTTTCACATAGAAACTGATTTGGTTTTATGAAAGGCTGTAGTTCTCACAGCAGATGACAACTGTGATTCCAAATGGCACAGTTTGCCAAGCTCTGCTGAAGCAAGCAGGTGAAATGAGGGCTTCCCTGAAGGGGGGGTCATTGCTGAGGACTTCAGCTGGGCAAAGGCCTCTGTCCCCGGTCACGGGTGTGGGCACAGAGCTGCAGATGCTGACTCAAGTTGCAGAAGCTCATTTCAAAACCACCTTTGCTCACTCCCTTGGCAGCGTGAAGGCAGGCTGCGGGATCTAGCGAGCCTGCCAACTAATCACCTCTTCTTCCTCTTGCCACTCACTTTTGGCTTTGAATCCCTGACTCCTTTGGGAGTTGCTTGAATTCCTTGGGAAAGTGGCTGTTTCCCAGTGGGATAGCAATGGGGTGGCGTGTGCAAGGGAGGGTGCCAGGGCACCTCTGGCTGATGCAGTGATGTCCAGCCAGGACAGCAGCTTTCCCATCAGCACCAAAGTATGGGGGTTAGCTCAACCAGATGTGTTTCACTACTATTCCACTGCTTGTAGGAGAAGCAATTCATAAGCTGTGGCCCTAGTATTTAACTGTCGACACCTCTGATTGTATGATTTGGGGTATGAGCAAATGGCAATGTACAGCTCAACATTTCAGCAACACTATGCACTGTTTCACTGTTGGTACAACACTGTGTTCATTCCAGACATATACAACCTGATCCTCCATGCAGTTACACAACTCTTAAGCAAGTAAAATTCCAGTATTGGCATAAAAATGATGCAACAGAGTAACACGCCTGACTCTACTCCATTTGGACTGAAAGCAGCATGCTATTAGACCTAGACAAATACAGTCTTTAACAAAAGTTTAACTGTAGGTGGAGAAGGTAAAAATTAAAATAAAATACCTTTTGAATTGACAATGTCAAGTTGAAGCAACAGTTGTAAGAAAGCCACTCTGACAATACAGCAGTCTTCAAACCAGTATTTACTCAAATATATAACAGAAGAAAGAAATTCCTTTGTATTGTGAGTCAAAATACAAAATACAATCACTCTGGCACTCCATAGGAGATTAAACTATTGGCCATGAATTTAAACGAAATGCCAACTGGCTGAAGATAATCAGGAAAAGGTATGATGAAGAAGCAATGTCAAGGGAAGAATGTACACAGGGAGAAGTATGAAGAAAGTATAGGTACACTAGCTTTATGCGAAGAATTCAGGAAGATGAGGGTATATTCATATGCCTCTGTAACAAAGTCACAGAAAGAACTGAATGTTATAGAGGTGGTGAAATGAAGAAGACATAAATGAACAAAAAACTACTGGATTTCTGCCACAGGAGGCAACATACTGCAATCAATATACTTGCTGGATTACATATGAACTGTGTTTGTGTAAGTAATAAATAGTGGCTTGAAAAATGGTGGAATATGACATGATCACAAAGGCACACTTAGTAAGTGGAGAGAGTTTAAAGGTATTTGGGTCCTAGTAAAAAATATTTCCAAAGATTTTAATTCGTGATGCCAAGATTTTTTTTTTTTTTTCTGTTTATTTGTCTGGTTTGGGGGAGTTGTTTGTGTGGGTTTCTTTACTAGTCAATTGCTTGCTGAATAAACAACAGGTGCAGCAGATCACACATCAGAAACATCTTATTTAATCAGTGCAGCTTATTTTAGCACAGTTTTCCTGAGCAAAGCAGCATTTGTTTGTGTGCAGTACTGATAACTCTTCTTTTTTTTTTCGTTTTGTTTTGGAGGAATCAGGCTGAATTTGAGTACTCTTACAGTGACTGAGCAGTAAGAGTACTGAGAATATGTAAGTAACAAGCTGCCTATGTCAAACTCAATGAATGGGGTTTTTTAAGTCAAGAAAGAGCTGTAACTTTTATGCCCTGCTCTTAATGCTTCACCTGGTAACCATATGGGTCTGTGAAAATGTTAAAAATTATTGTAAATATCTAGATACAGCAGATAGAGCTTGTTGTGAATTAAGTTTAGTTAGCTGAATTCTTTTAATTGAATTTCTTTTTACTAGGTGGCTTTCCTTAGCAGGAGTAGTCACTTAGCATGGGAAGCTGAAGTTGCTAGAGCCTTAGGCTGAAAGCAGCTAACTCCCACCTAGATAAAGCTGAATTTAATTTTAAATCTATCTGTGCTTAGTTATGTAAATGAAGACATTCAGACCATCGGCAATCTGAAAATAAAGGAGTTGCACCCATTACCAGGAAGTAACATACAGAGAGATATGAATGTGCTGCCCACCTGGAGACAATGAAAGAACCCAATGATGGATAAGGAGGCTGACCAAAAGTCACCGTTGGACCAAGAGGCCTGTGAACAGTGTGTGATAGTCCAGCATGTAGAATGTAAGGGTATAAAAAGCCAGACATTTCTTTGCTCTGGGTCCCTCCCCAGAGGTACCAATCTCAAACTGTTCCCATTCCTGTACCACTCAATTATTAATATTTATCTGGGACTTGGCTGTAAAAAACCTACAGTAGAAAATTTTAACACAGCCCTAACCATAAGTGGACAAGGCCTTTTTGCATGACTCTTGCATACTTCTTTCCTTCCATTCCCAGTCAGACTGGTTAACTTGTTAACTCATCTTTGATCACTTGTATTTGACTTCAGCAAACTTACCCTGTTGCTGAACTGAGTAACAGGTTGATACTCTAGCACCAGTGATGGAATTCATACATTTAGGAGGTCTCTGCAACATTGCCTTGTCTCCCTGAAAGCAATTTCAGAAAAAGTTCATATTATTGAAGTCATATGGGGCTATTCTGAGATTTACTGAATTCATTGCAATCCAATTTGAACTTTTTTTCTTTACTTTTTGCTTTAGAGAGGTGAATTTCATCAGGACCAATATTTACTGTGCTTTCTTACAAGAGTGGTCCATTTCAACAGACCTGAACATATAATCATTGCTGAAGTTTTAGTCTGACTTTCTGCAAGCTGACTGTATTAGCTCTCTGTATTTTCTATTGGCAGATACTATATTCTGGAGACTAGAATTACACCTACAGCTCTGTGATATACATACTTGCTCTGCACCTACAGCAATTAATAGCTGTAGGCGCAGAGTAAGTAACACATGCCCTTGTCTCAGTCGCAGAACAAAGTGGAGGTGAGTGAGTATGGTACACTAAACACGGACTTTGCAAAAACAGCTTGAATATCCACACTGTCTTACAAAACATACTATATAAAAAATACCAGGTAAGTTCTCATAACTGATATAGATAATTAGGAGCACTACTGTGAAATTGCAGATGGGCAGATAAATAGCTTTCTTGAGGAGGAAGATGTTTTACAGAAGTGTTCCAAGGTAATTGAAATGAATGTAAACATTCAGTGCATCCCTCCTAATTTCTGCGTTAACAAGCTTCAAGCTTGTGGGTAGGCCTTTGGCCAGCCTCTGGACTGGATTGCTCTCAGGGACACCAATGCTGGATTTTTCATGGTGTTTAAGCCTCAAAAGTTTGAGAAATTCTTTCATGGGACTGTTGAGTGCTTTTTATTTGACAACCCCCTCCAGAGAAGAAATCCCCTATTTCCTGTCTACAGGTTAATTTTCTTCAGGTTTCCCTTGTTGCTTAATTACCTCATCAAGCATAGGTATATTGTAAGCTATAGTTTATTTTCCAGTTAGCCTGTGAGTCAGCATAAGTGATCAGACACATCTAGATACAGACAAACGCTTCATGTTCTTCCTGAGCATCCTACGCACAACTGCAATAGAACAGATGTTAGAAACCAACAGACTTTCTGAGTCCTGCAATGCATTTTTAGATAACCAGAGTCAGACATGCACTTTCAGATGGAGTCTGCTTAGAAAATTTAACACAGGTTGAGCGCAAGTCCCCGCTTTGTACATGATATCATTCATTTATTTGTTAAGCATTGAGCAGTATGAGAATAGTACTTCTTCCAGTAGTAGAGTTACAAGGCCATGTTGTCTGTAGGCATAAGTCCAGTTTTCATTCAAAATTTGGCTCACTGTCAATAGCCAAAGAGCATTGAGTAAGTATTTTTCCTAGAGCATTGAGTAAGTACATTTTTCCTGTAATTGAATACAAAGAGATTACCTAAGAAGTGCTAGTCTCTCTACCCATTGTTGTAATTACTATGTTAGTAACATACTTAGATCTTAACATGCTGTTGAAAACTAGCTGCACAGCTGTCTGGAAATCGCATTGAGATTACACCTGTAGATTTCCAGGCAGATTTCATCCTGATGCATTTGCCATCATTCTTGCTGTCTTCTCATCCTATGTATTCTTTTTCTTCTGTCTAGTATTACAAAGTCACTTTTTGTCATATCCTACTGAGAGGTTATTCAGGGAGATGTTGGTGCTACATTTTCAGTCAGTAGTGCTGCCTTGAAGCTCACCTGGTACTTCTCATTGTATGGCAGTGCTGTCTTTCAGTTATCACCATACCCTAGCAATTACTTTTAGTATTTTCAGAAACAAACTGGAGAAATGTACTTGCTCACAATAAATTCATGAGGATTTTTCTTTAGAATACTCCAGCCTTTCAGGCTTTGCAACAAGCACTTGCAGTTTACCAGTAAAGTGGCCTTCGTATCAAGTACAAAGATACATTTGTGGTCCCCTGAAAATCTGTCCAAATTGGCTCAATTGTATGGCTTTGAAAAATGTGTTTGCATGCAGTCACTGCTAGATCTTAAATGGTAAATTATCTGATGCCTGTTCTCATTGAGAGCTAGGCCTCTTGCAGTTCCTGTGTGGGGCCAGCCTGTGTATGTGTAATTGTGATAGGTAAATGAGTATGATGAAAGCCACAGGTCAGCAGCACGACTCACATAATGGTTGCTCCAGCTGCTGTTCACTGGTCGAGCTGTTGCTTGGATCAAAAAGTCAGGAACTGTCTCTCCCATACACTTGGTTGACCACTTTGATGGCACATAAATGGATGGAAATATCCAACTTGCATAAAAACAGAACAAAATCCAAGGGGAAAGCAGTTCATGATTATGTAATGAATGGTACGGGGATGTTCAAGAGGATCGAATTAAGATTTTGTGGACAACTTTCAGTTTTATGTCCATTTAGTAGCTATCAGAAAGCTTGGCTTTGCCATGCCAGTAATGGTGTTTTCTGTGATCTACAGTTAAACTGCTGAAGTTGAGCTGTCAGTGGTAGAGGACAGATGTGATCAACTGCTGATGCACTGTATAAATCTGTCCTCTCAGTAGTCTGTAGACAAAAAACTTGCCTTCCTCATTCCTTAGAATATTAGAGCTATGGTCATTGCTAACTCAAATGTTGGGGGTTTCATTAATGAATAATACTTTCAGATACTTCTCTGGGTTGGGTGAAACTCCACAAGAACTGGTGCTCATGACTGTCACCCTTAGCTTAGAATGATCTTAAAAGCAAAGTAAACTCTATTATAAATGTGCTGGAACACAAAGAATATGCTATATCAATTCCTAATTTTATTTATTTTAGTGCATATCATCTTTTTTTTTGCAGCAGCAGCAGCAGCTTTAATTCACACAATTTTAATCTAAATGTTGAACATAATTTAATTGTATTTTTTCTGCTATTTTTTTTTAATCTTATCATGTGCCTTTGGTACTACAATGCCATACTTTTGAATATTTTTTTTAATCTTATCATGTGCCTTTGGTACTACAATGCCATACTTTTGAATATTTCCATTCCTCAGTGTTCCACAACAGAAAACAAAAGACTTGGGTCAAGTGCACTTTCCTTACCTAGGAGTGTGTACATGCTAGAGCTGAGGTGGAAATACAGCCCTCTCTTCCACAACTGCCCATCCCCTGGAAAAACATGCTGTTGGTTGGTGGATGTCAACAGCAATCAACCAGCAGCCTATCCAGCCAAATTTATGCTTTTATAAAAAAATGCAGTGAAGGATGATCATATTTTAAATGCTTTATTAAATGCTGAATCACCAGTGATCTTTCTAAGAGGAAGAAATGAGTTCAAGAGAAGGGAAGGCATAAGTTCATGCCAAGATTTCTTAGTACAGTCTGGTATGCCTCTGTTGCTGTTCCCCAAGGCATGTCCCTCTAAAGCATGTCATTTCTATAAGGAAGAGTGCAAGGAAGAAAGCCAAAAAATCTGAAAGATCCCATGGTACTGTACTTCTGAAAACAAATCCAAGCCAGTTTCAAAGTGGCTTTTGTCAGGTGCTAAACAAATGTGTCAGCATCGCTGCTAAATGTCAGCTGGGGTCTGTAATAAGTAAGTGTATATATTTTTAATGCAGCAACACAAAAAACAACTCATTAAGCATCAGTACCTTTAAATTAAGATGAAAGAAGATTTCCAATATCAACAATACGGTACTTCCTAAAACTTTCCAACAGTCATTTTTAGCCCCAGAAGTATCTATCCCTGCCTGCATTCTTTACGGAATTTTCTTAACCCTATCCTGGCCTCTCATTTAATTCTCTCAGGCGTGTGTGGTTTGGGTTTTTTTGTTGTTATTAGTGATGTTGCTGCTCTTTATATATAGTATCTATCTGCCTTGTTTCTCAGGTAAGGCTCTTGCAAGCATTTTGACAGCAGACCTTGTAAACTGAACTGACTCTGGGTGAATGTATTACATCATATCTGAGACAGCGCTTCATTAACTGCCAATCGTCACATGTATTGTTTTGGGTGTTCTTTTTGTTGAGATAGTTTGCCTTTCCCCTCCGTTTTGGTCTCCTTTGCGTGTTATGCGAAAGAGGAGCAGCTCTGTTTTTGCTTGAAGTTCCCAGTTTGGAGGGTGAAAAACTGCTGAACATGAGTACTCTGGATGGCATCAGGTCTGACAGCATAGTTCACTTGCTACAGTTAAACAC
>JANHGB010011666.1:16856-41784 GCA_026283785.1 Coracopsis vasa | reverse complement strand
TCACAAAAACAGAGTAGAGGAGCAGGACACCCTCCTTTGACCTGCTGGTCACACTTCTTTTGATGCAGCCCAGGATACGGTTGGCTTTCTGGGCTGCGAGTGCACCCTGAAGCCGGCTCATGTTCATTTTCTCATCAACCAACACCTCCAAGTCCTTCTCCACTGGGCTGTTCTGAATCTCTTCTCTGCCCAACCTGTAGCTGTGCCTGGGATTGCTCCGACCCAGGTGAAAGACCTTGCACTTGGCATGGTTAAACTTCATCATGTTGACATCAGCCCACCTATGGATGGCCCTTGGTCCCTATGGATGGCATCCCTTCCCTGCAGCGTATCAACCAAACCACACAGCTTGGTGTCATCAGCAAACTTGCTGAGGATGCACTCAATCTCACTGTCCATGCCACTGACAAAGATGTTGAACAAGACCGGTACCATCACCGATCCCTGAGGGACACAACTCGTTACTGGTCACTTCTATCAATTGTGTTATGGCTACTGGGAATCTAAATATATTGTGATTATATGAAACTGAATAAATGATGGACAGACTGGAAGGCCAGCTCTGCCCACTCAGCTTGTGACAAGTGATGTATCACTCCATATGCTTTTCTGCTGCTTATAGCTGTATGACCCAGACAATGCCCTTACCCAGGTAAGGGCTGAGGTCTAGCGCTTACTCCCAGCTCCTTGCAGGCAGTTTTCAGCTGCAGCTTGAGGCACCAATCCCACATGCCTTCGCATGGCATGTCATCATGGCTACTATAAGTAGGTCAAAAGATGTAGAGGCTTGTGAGCCCAGATGCAGTCATGCCTGAGAGAATCCGACAGCAAGATGCATCAGAAATATTACCCTCAATGAGCCCTACCTAAGCTACCCATAGACAGCTCTGAGTACACCCTGGGAATGGGTCATGAGCATGGCCTCAAACCCAGCTTCTGTGACGCTCCCACCCCACTGTGTAGACACAGCCATTTGTGTTCCTCGCTGTGCTAGGTCCTTGTCAGAGCAAAGATGTCCTAACCTGGTGCTTAGAATTTAAGTAGCAAAACTAACCTCTTCAAGATATTTCTCTACTCTGAAAAAAAATTACTGTTAACTTGTCAGTAAACAACTTCAGACGTTCACCTGTTTTCGGCATTAACTTCCGATTTCTCCGTTACATCTCCGGATAGATCTGCCTCTTCCTTTTGCCGCAGTCTCTCCTGCCGGGCCCGTCGGCGACGTTCCCTGGCGGCTTCTTCCTCATCATCGTCATTTCTCTGGTAGGACAGCCTGCAACAAAAATAGGGAAAGAAAACAAAGGGGCTAAAGCATATAGGATACTGTGACTGAAAAAATTACAAAAAGCAGTTGAGCAGGGCACAGTAAGTGTGGCTGCAGTGCCTGCTCCATACGCTGTTTAGGAAATATGCTTCGATGTTGAGATGTGTAGTTTCAAAGCTTGGTTTTGTTTCCTTTTTCAGAAATGAACTTGACAAAATAGTCACAGTAAAGGCAGCAGCCATACAACACTGTCAGTTTGCTCCTACAAAAAACCACCAAAGCCATAAAAGCTCTGTAGCTGAGCAAACAACCTGCCAGACTACACCATGATCCTGCAAGAATGCACACAGCAGCTCTTGAGCAGATTCACTCAAGCCTGTATAATTGAAATAGGATTTAGCCTAGCAGCTTTTCATTAGCCTCCTCTAAAAATCACATGCTGAAAATGGTGACAGTATTCTAAAATTGAAAGCCTAGAAAGGAGAGAGATACAAGTATGTCAGCGGCTCTCATTTGTTGGTTCTGAGTGCCAAACATCTGACACCTACAAAATTTTTGTGAGCCCAGAGCCCTGCCACGCCAAATCATGCAAGATCACTGTTGTGATGAAAGCCTGCAGCTGAGAACCCATTGTGTTCATCTAACCCAATAGATGGTTGCATTTAGCTTCATCTTACTTGAAAAGGGAAGCAAGACATTACAATCCTAATAATCCTGTAGCCCATTCAAATCTTTGCTGAAGTGCATTATTACTGTGTGAGATAAATGGAAAGGCCTGCATTCCTCTTACCTTTTTGTGCAGGGAAAGTGAAATAGAAATCTAACATGTCCCAGACCCTGTCAGGACCTCCTTATGGTCTGATACGTAATGGTTAAGAAGTCACCTTTACTTAAGTAGTCACACATTTAAGCTGCACAGCCATGCACACAGAGAAACAAAGAGCTCTGAACAGAGTGAAAGCAAGCACAGTTAAAGCTTGCATTTCAAGAAATTTTTTAAAAGTAAGGGCAACTAAAACATTAGGCATGAATCTGGCTCTTTGGGTCAAAGACTCTCCAATCACCTTTTTCTGGTACTACTTTTCTCCTTTGCTGAGAGAAGGGTGAAAGTACAGGTTCAGCAGAGATTCAATTATCACAACTTTGCTTTAAAAATTCAAAGTGCGTATTAAAAACAACATGGCTAGGCCACTTGCCAGACCTAGAGCAGCATTTTCATCATCTCTGCATGCTCCACTTCAAGAACTTGCAACCCTTTCTTTGTAGAAACAGCTTCTGTCAAAGAGGGTGAAAACCATGAGCAGCATGGCCATGAAGATCACAATAGAGGGAAGAAGAAGAAGCAAGGAAGAAGAAAATCAAAAGCACTACAGGTGATGCAGGGAAGGTAAGGAAAAACACTTCCTGTCATTTATAAGGAATTTAAAGGGGATCAACATTTCATTTAGGTCTAGAACAGAAAGCATATGAATACAATAATAAACCAATAGGGTCTTTGCTTTGCAGAAGAAAGAAACTCTCTGGAATAAAACTGCATTAGCAAACTGACCACTGAAAGCCCACTCATTAGTAAGATGTTCTGGCTGCAAGAAGCCTATGATTTTTTTAGGTCTGAAGTCCAAAAATAAGGGTGCAGGGAGAGGGCACACTGCTCCTAACCTGTGGCCTCTGGATAATGGCCACAACTGATTCAATTCCCAGTGCCTATGGTTCAGGATTTGTCTTAGCAGGGACACCACAGGAGGAAGTAATTTATCCTGCTCTCTGTACCCACACAGAACACTCCTACACAGCAAGGAGAACAATCTCTTTAAAAAACCTCTTTAAAATGCCTTCTTAAAACCACCACTTGCTCAGAAAACTAAAAAAGGAAAGAAAAAAGATACCCTAAGCAAAAAAACTCCCTCAAAATGGTACCCATTAAATATAAGTCAAATGAAAACAGATATGTATTTCCTGTTCTTCGACACTTAACACATAGATCATCTGTTAAGAAAACTGACAATCTTTCTCTCAACATCCTTTGAAGTACATCCACTACCTTACAGCATATCATAGCGGTTTCCTACAGTGAGCAAGTACAGCAGGTATGGGTTCCATCCCTAAGGATCACTTTAAGTATTCAATTCTGTGCACCAGCACAGATACATGAAACATCCCCAATAATGTGGAAATAGTCATATCAACAACTAATAACAGTATTTTATAGATGTGTATAATAATTTATTTGCAATTGTAGTAACACTACTTCCCAGATTACACTTCTACAGGCTTGTTTGCTTGCCTTGGAAGTACAAGCTTTGCTGGATGGGCCTGACTAGCCACCACAAACTGACAGTATAGTGGGCTGAAAATGCAGGTTCAGGCTGGCTATGTTAATTAACAGGCCAATGACCATACCGTGAGCAAATTGACAGCAAGATCATTTATGAAACAATCCAACATGATCACCCCAACTGCCAATGACTTTCCATGAGAAATTCATTCAGAAAGATAGTGCAAGTTAGACAAATGCCACTTCTGCCCATGACAAATGCACTTCTCTGACTACACTGTTTATCTCACTACACACTCAATCTTCATACACTGAGATCATTCACCCTAACTCACCTAGCACATCACTCCCTTCTCATTAGTTATCTAAGTAGCTTCTCCTCCTTTGCTGTCTAGGATGTCCAACTAATTTCACATAGAAAATAAACTACAGGCAGATTTACGAATCCATGCACCCACCACTGGGAATGAGAGGACTGACCCTCATTCTCCCACTGTTACAGCTCTCCATAGCTATGCACCACAAGCAAAATGAATCTGGGAGCTCTTCAGAGCTTATCTTTCACTTGCCTGCATCTTCTGACATTCTTTAGACCAAGAGTAAACAAATAATAGAAAATATAACTCCAAGATTTCAGCTCTGTATATCAGACAGATGGAAATCTGATGATCCACATTGGTCTGTGTTGTTTCTCCACCCTTGGAGAACAGCCTTGCTGCCCAGCACGCATACACACCCCACAACTAAATTAAACTAACCTTATATCCATTTTTCACCTTCCACATAACTGGTCAAAGTCTTTACAGGCAAGTGTCTCTCTACAGTTAGCCGTTCCAGCTATCTCAGGCAGTGAGACCACAGCACAGCATGATCTTAAAGTGGTATGCCAAGCCTTTTGATAAGTGACACCTCTTATTAAATATTCAGATGAAAAGATGATGACCTGGAAACCATCCTACACCTTGTTACCAAAACCAACATGCTCTTGGTCTAAATTTCAACTAAAATAAAAATAGAAGAGCGTTAGCTGCTTCTTCTATTACGTTCTCTAGGTTTCTGAAATGAGAAAAAGCAGTGTAACCTGTATGCATTGTTGGTAAGTTGTTCTAGTAAAGCATTAACTCTGAGTCTATCATACTTCCCATGTAGCACAACTCAAGTACAGGAAACTGAGCATCTTATCTATGTGACAAGACATTTCCCACCATGCTAGGTAGGGATAACAAGTAACAACAGACGTTCTGCTCTGTTGAGTGGTTAGGACAGATTTATATCTCCAGGACTGAAATCCCAAACCTCCTGAAGTCAACAAAAAATCTCCTGATTATTTCAGTAAATCCAAACCGAACCTATCCTCAGAACGAATGGGGGATACTCTACAGCCTAGAGTGAAAAATAGCTCTGCTGGGTTGGGAATATAGGGGATGAAGCCCTCTGCCTCAGAACTTCTTCAGAGAGATTCAGCATTGTCTCTATTTTATGTCAAGAACTGAATTTGAATAAAGTTATAACCCAGTAAGAAACTTGGTAATAGCTAGGATGATTATGGGGCTGAAACCATTTCATACAATCCAGCTTCAACTGGTTTCTATTTGAAACTGCAAATCAGTTCAAACATTATCTAACACACTTTGGTTTAGAGTTTCTTGCCCAGTACTACATTATTATTATTATTCTTTTCTGAATTACTGCAGCACTGAAATTTCCTGATCAAGTTTAGGGGTTTGCAGTGGTAGGCATTTTATAAAGGCAGGGGAAGATCTGCTCCCTGTTCTAAACACTGTGCTTCCTGATTAAAGAGAAACCTTATAATCTGTAGAACCAGATGCCTTAGTTGTAAGCTAAATCTGATGAACCTAAATTCTTTTTCATTTTTCACACACATAGAAAAATAACTATGCCTAATTTAAGCTGGATCACACCACTCCATTCTAGAGGAGCCAGGGAGAAAGAAGAGATGTGGATTGGAGTTTTGACTCTACCTTAAGAGTGTCAGAAAAATGTGAAAATTTTCCAAACAGAACAAAAACCTTTGAGTAGATTTTTTAACTTAAATAGGTAGCCCTGATCTGCTTCTTCTTTTACCCATGATTCACACAAATGCCAGTCTATCTTCCCTTTCCCCTGCCTGAAAAAGGTCTTGTATTCATAGCATTTTCCTCCCAACACGTACCTCAATTAGATGCAATTGTACCTATTCAGACAGCTCTTTTCCACATGGCTTTGTTATTTGGAAACCTTTACACCTATTACCAATTGATTTTCTTCATGGTCCATCCCAAGAAATGAGGTCATTTATCCTGTATCAAACTGCTCCACTTGCAACCTAACCTACCTCTAAGACCTTCATCCTTCATTACCTAACACCACAGCAGTTGAAGTGACATCTGCTGATTATTATATCTCCAAATTAATGGCAGATGGAGGACGTCAGTAAAATGTCAAATGACAAATTTCACTGCCAGACTCAGCCTATAGAAGCTGCATTTGTTGGCCTTCTGTGCTCTTAGAATGCCTTTCTATTTACCCAGGCTCTTCCTGAAAGGACGGGTGGGGTGAGGATGGACTGTGTTATAATACCCACTGGGGAGTGCTCTTTGTGTCACTGTTGATATTCGGTCCCTTGTTATTTATGAGTGCACATGTTTTTAGTTTTTTTATTGTTCATTTAATATGTGTTATGATAGGCATGCTTCATAACGTGGATATAAACAACTGATCAATCTTCACCTCAAAAACACATAACGAATGCACATGCTTCTAGAGGATTATGTCTCTGTCAAGCTTTGCGTGTCAAGTATCAGCTGTATTTTGTTCAAGTCATATCTAAAAATGTGGTGAATGGTGGGGGGCACTTGTGGGGAAAACTGTTTCTGCTAATCATTCCTCCATAATTCAATGAGAGCTGCCAGCATTCTGCTCAGACCTGCTCAAGAAGATTCATTTTTATGAGGAAATGAGCAGAATTTCAGTCAAAAATGTTCATGTTTCGAAAAGATGTAGTGAGTGAAAACAGGGCATTATGCTGGAGACATGCAGACATGCCACACAGTTCTCAGCCCGATGTTGTGTATGAATGCTGTTATTAACACCCATATTTTTCACATATTTCTCAATTTGACATGCACCATTTTTTTCACTTTGTGTGTAGGAGAGACAAGTGGATAAAATTAACCAATTACTGGAAATTAAACCCAGGCAAATTAAAACTGGAAATGAAGCACATGTTTTTAACAGTGATGGTGATTAAATATACAAGAACTAATGAAACATTCATCTCTCGCATCTCCACATTCAGATGGATGCCTTTTTGGAAGTTATACTACAGTAACATACTAATTTGAGGGCTCATTACAGACACAATGTGGTGAAATTCCATTATCTCTTAGGTATGGAAAGTTAGACTGGATTATACAGTGGCACCTGCTGGATTTAAGCACTACAACCTTCCATTTACAGAAGGTACGTTACTCCTAGTTCATGCTCCTCAAAATTTATCTCTATCTCACAAATATTTTTACTCTTTTCACCCACAAATTCTGCAGAGCTGCACAGCCTATACTTCTGAGTGGGAAAATTACCCAGGTACCCACACAATTCTTTGGGAAAAATAAAGACACTGGTATTCAATGTATTCCCTTCTCATTTACATAATTTTCATACTGTGTGTTTCTAATATCTTTTCTTATTTTTCATAGCTCAAAAGCGTTCAACTATTATTTTTCTGCTGGGTAACCACTTAATCAAGGAGCTAGAAGAAGAATATTCTTTCTGTCAAATCTGGCATCCTTCATTTCCTACCATACTTTTAAAAGCCTTTCTCCTACTTTAAACATAGGTCTAAAATACCTAAAAGACAAACCAATGAGCATTTTAATAACTAGTTTTTGTTTCAGCTGAGGAAAATCTTTAGATTGTTTACCCTGGTTAAGAACCTGCCTGTGAGATTGTTATTTTGTTTGCATGAGAAAATAGTTAAATATGGGAAAGAAAAGTTCCTCTGAGAGCTCCAGCTTGTGAACATTTTTCTTTATGGCTTCTTTCCTTTTGATGTTTTTGACACTTAGGTTTTTTCACAGGTAAGAAAAGAGCAGGTGCACTCATCCTTTTAATGATTTGGCTCTAAAAAAATAAGGTGCAAGCAATCCATATTGAAGAATGAAGTATAAAAAGTGATATGCAAGCCAATAACCACAAGGGAAAATGACTCCACAATAATGACAAAAATACTTGTTGACTACTAAGTAATCCATGCCAAAAGTAGCCAGGGATTTTATTGCACTGCTGCAGATGGCACTGAAGCCTTTAGGACAGATCCTGGCTTCCCAAATTACTGGTTTCTGTTGAAAATGTAAGTTTCAATTGCACAGATGTCAAGGGTTTTCAGTACCGTTTCTGAACGCCAACACTCATTTCTTGCAGTTTTCTGCTCATAGCAACACTGTTGCTTTGGTTTTAGATTCAAGCCCTAAAACCTGGGCCTCGTAGTTAGAGCCAGTCTGTAACATCATGGCGTCATTCTGCACAAAGGCAGAATGACTCATGCATGCACCTATTTTATTTTTTTTTTCTTGCTTTCCTCATGGCTGAAAACTGATGATCTGTTTCATAATATGAAATGCAAGCAGATTCTCCAAGCACATTCAAATAACTCTGCTGAATCGCCTCCGAGTACCTCAGCATAAACCGCACGCAGGGCCGCTAACATGAAGGGTAAAAACCTTCAGCTACTGAAACAATGTCAAATTTGTCTCTGACATATATTATATTTAGATAAAAGCACTTGTTGGAAATGTCCCAGGGAAAAGCATGTAATTCTCTCAATATGTGAAACCTGTAATGCTCTGCAGTTTTACTTCATCCACAATAGACCTGACATTGACCTGTCAGTGAGCAGTGCAGTACATTTAACTTATTTTAATTTAGAAGTTTCATATGAAAAGAAAAGAAAAAAAGTAACTGGGCAGAAAACAATCACTGGCCAAGTGCCTTCTAGCTGATAACTATTACTTTTTTACTGCTTTCTTTGAAGCTTAGTGGAATTCACTCAGAAATCTGTTTCCCTGGCAGACGAAAAACATCCAAAAAAGTGTATAAAATAAGCTTAATTTGTCAAACTTAAAAAAGTGGGAGCAAAACCCAATCACTGTGCATACCACTGTGGTTGATTTGGAATTTGTTGACTCTGTAGCAAATTGCTTTCTGCTTGCTGCCACCACCTCCAGTTTCTAGTGCTTTATTGCATATAAAATCTAAAATTATTTATGCCACAGCTTTACCCAGTAATGTTTCAGACATATGACTTGAGAATAATGGGCATTTTGCCTAGCTGAGGCATAAGTAAGGACTTAGAGGATTTGCCTCAGAATATACAATCCACAACTGCTATAAAGCCAAGTCAGAAATCTTCTTTCTTGTGTTTTTGGGGCCCTATACTTTTATACCTCAAATTGCTGGCTTACTGAATGTATGCAAAGTTAAGATCTAACTCCTTTTCTTCTGCATTTCATTGCAAATAAAACTCCAACTGGCATGACTAAGAGATATACTCAAGAGAGAAGGAATTAAAAATGAAGACAGACATGAGCATGTGTGTCATAGTTTAAGCATAAAATACAATAGATTTAGCTTATTTGTTAGACTGATATAAGGACCTTCCAGCTGAACTGCACTTTTGGATTTCATATACATAGGATTAGGGTGCAGTAGCAACTTCAACATTTTTTATGCCAGGCTTTTTACATCGTTCCAGGTTTTTTTCCAAACAGTTCAATTCTGAGGGCAGCAATGGCAAAAAGCAGACCTTCCAGACATGCCTCGCTACTGTAATCACCACATCAGCTAGGTGAGCTAAAACCAGACTTACAGGACATGGTGCTCAAGAGTACAGACCACCTTCACCCTAGTGTAGCTATAGCAATGACAGAAACAAGGGATATTTTAGCAAGATTTTGCTATAAGGAGGCTGGATGGAAGGAGAACTGGCTTCCACTCCTCTTTGCTCAGTGTCCTGTTTAGCCCTGTAATTGAAGCATGCAATGTTTTCTGAAGAAAAACAAAAAAAAATGTTTAAACTTTTTCCTTTTTTTAATATATTATTTTTGGTGTTACTTTTTATTCCAAAAGAGTACGCTGCATCCTCCCAAATTGGCAAACAAGAACAAAGCTACAATTTCAGGAAAGCACAAACTGAATTATTATAAATTATGCATGTATCATTGACCTGGAAACCTAGCCTTCAATTTAGTCTGGTTCTCTATTTTCACCCTGGATACCTGCTTTGAAAGCTTGCTTAATGCAGCACATTAGGAAATAGAGAGCCTCTTAACAAATAAATGCTTGCATTTCATTCCCTCCACAAAGGTTAATATGATTGCTGCACTTTAAGAGCACTGCATAGTAAAAGGAAGTGCATGACCATGAGGATAGATCTCATGCACAGGAAGTTTCTTGAGTTTCAACCTGTACTTGCTCCACTGAATATCTTCTAAGGACAAACACTGAAAAAGTTAACTCAGAGAATCATTGGATTTATTAACATCCAAACCAATCTCAGTCACACACTCTAATCCTCCACCACCATGCCCAATCTACTCGCAATCAATTCCCAGCATATATGTATTCATCATCCTCCCTGCCAAAACAAGATGTGAAATTTGAGATGAAACATGGCTTTGCTTTTCAAAGATGACAAATCTCTATGAGCAAAATCCCCTTTTGCATTTGTAGTTTTTCTTCACTTGCCTGCCAGGTTTTGCAGGGTGTAACGATGAACCAGGGGCCAGGACTCTCCAGTGCATGGATCCTGACAGGAAGTTTATGGCATCCCATTGACTGATATCAGGAACAACACACATCAACAGTGTTGCACCCATTTTGAAAGGAATTAGTTCATCTATCACTGAAATGCAGCTGTGCCCAGGGTGGATCAGCATGTAGCCTATGGCTATGACACCGTAATCAAAACATTGGCCTCTGATTTAGAACTGACACTGAAATTGTTTATGAATTTTAACAAGATTGGGACAGAAAACCAGTGAGGCAGGAAGAAGTAATGTGGAAGCATAGATCAAACAGGGACCAGGGCCGTAGGAAGGGGCCTGGAACAAGACATCTTCCTTGGGCTGGTGATGGGGCTAAAGGAAAAACAGCAGCAATGGACGAAGAGCATCCGTCCCTACAGGGCACAAGATGGAGAATGGAGAAAGGTTGACAGAGAAATATTCAAGGACAGGGAAGAAGAAAAGAGATCCATCTGGGAGTAGCAAGGACTGAGAAAGCACCAGGACTGGGTAAGTGGCTCAACTGTCAATATTTAGAATCAGAACAGGTTCGCATGCTGTCCAAAGCCTGGCAAGCCAAAACCCAGCATGACTTGACAGAATGGAAACTCTAACAGAGCAGGTCATGATTACCTAGACTACACATCACTCAGGAACTCCTTTGATCTTGCCTGAAATGTTACATGATCTGAAATGCCAACAAACAGTCAGAACCTGCTATTTTTATTGGTCGATTCATCAAAAGTATGGGTTAGCGTTACCCTGGGCTCTGCGAAGCATCAAAACTCCTCTGTATTTCCCAGGGGATCAAAGATTGTAACTAAATTACTATTGCTCAGAGACAGACAAGTCCCTGAAGTATCTGCTAGAGCCCTCAGAAATAGAGCAAAGACTGTGCTGATGAACAAAATACAAGGCATGTACACACAGCGAGCCTGGAAAAATAGTTTTACCAGATAATCATTCAGATAATCATAGAATAATCTTTTTTTATCCACTCTTCCCGACACAAAAAATGCAAGATGAGGACACAGCCTTAACATAGCACAGCAGACTAAATATTGAAATAAATGCTGCAAACAGGAAAACAGCTGAAATGCAAGAGCAGAAAATGCACCAAACCAGAGCAGGTTGTGAAGCCTTATGCTCACTGAAATAAACCACTTTAGGGGGGATATGGCATTACAAATACATCCAGTGCTGTGCTACAACATATGGTGAATGGGAAAAAAAGTAATGAAAGTCAGATGTCTCCAAGTTTTCTGGTACCGATTCCCTGTGCACACAACTCATGGATGCTGTGCAGGTGCGGATTTGGTTTCAAGGGAAATTCATGGCTGTTCACTTTTAACATGGACAAGCATCTGTCTCTTTCTCAGGTGTTTAAGAAACCAACTGTCAACAGCCAAGGTGATTAGGAGACATTTTCAGTGAGACAGCAGAGGAATTATGAGTGCAGATCCTGTCATTTGCTAACAGGATTAGGGGCAGATACATTCCATGCATCTCTCTGAAAGCTAATCCCAATGTGTCTTTCACCTTCATGAAAGGTAAAAAGCCCTTCCATAAAACAGATCCATGCAGATATGCAAGGTCACGTACAACACTTTGAACAGCACGCTCGTGTTACAATGATTTGCAGACATCGTATAACGGCGCTGTGCAGTTTAAACAGCTGGAAGTTTGAAATGTAGCCATTGCAACTACACCCACACAAACAAGAAAAAGTACCCTGGCTTTACTGCTGTGATCCTTGTTCCAAGAGAAGTTATTTGTGAGAAACTACCAAACAACTCAATCAGTTTAAACTATTGGAGAAAGCCTTTGGAAAGCTGACTGAATTCATGCAAGCTGGTCAGTCACACTGAAAATGTAAATCTAAAAAGCGCTGCTCTTTAAAAAGCATTAAAAAAGAAAAAAAAAAAAAAAAGCCAACCTCCCAACTTTTCAATTTCAAAGATTCTGTAACAAATTATTTACAACTTATAAGTTACTCAGAACAGAAAATACCCTAATAAAAACTAGGAAATGGAAGAAGATAACAATTTCCTTATCCTAAAAGTGCTTATGGACTTCCATTGGGGTATATGCAGCTGTCAGAGGCATAAGGCACGTAACGCAAACTGCCGCAATATACAACAAGTTTCCAAATCACAGCAATTGTTATGGTCTCTGTTGGGGTTTTTTTGTTTGTTTTGTTCAGTTTTGTTTGGTTTTTTGTGTGGGTTTCTGTTTGTTTGTTTTGGGTGTTTAGTTTTGTTTTGTTTTGTTTTTTTTCCATTCTGAAATAGCCAGCTCCACATAGGGAACCAGTCTGTAATAACTGTTGGAAAATGCTTTATAATGTAGCATCCCCACACAGATAAGTTCTTCATGGACACAGGAAGCTAAGTGGTAGTGCCATCTGTACGTTCACAGCAACTTACTGATCAGGTCCTGTTGTTTCTTTCTCAAATCTTCCACTGCCAGTCAGCCATCCTCTGCCCTATCTGGTTAGCCTCCGCCCAGCCCCTTTAGTGCTTGATGTTCATCCCTTCACCCTGGTCACACCACCTCAGTCCTTGCCTCAGCTCCAGCCTGTCCGACAGACAAAATACATTCATGATCCTTCTGCACTGGCATCTGGGCTGCAGGAGAGAGTGAGCAGCACTAACCTGGGCTGGACCTATGAGCTCTGAGTTGATTGCAGATAGCAATGAGTGTGCCCTTGTTGGAGAGCATAACATTATGTTGGGTTGCGATTGTTTTTGCCTTTGCACACCATAAGCAAAGCACGGGTCCACAAAGCAGCAATTTGATGACACACAATATACACTTGCTTTTATCTGCACTTCATCATACTGCTAAAAGAAATGGCAACTGAGTCCAGGGAAGCAAAGGTGAAACAGCAAAGCAGATGGGACTATATAAGAAAGGAGTGTGACCAGGAGTAGAAGGAAAGTGAGAGGAGGTGGCCAGCAGGGTGGAAAGGATAGCAAAGGGCTTCTGTGGTAAGAAAGTGATATGGCTAAAAGGAACAGACTGCAAATGCAGACAAAAGAGAGTCTAGTTTCAAATGTTCGAGGAGATAAGAGATGATAAGTTTCCACCACCAAGAAGAAAAGCCTTTTTATAGATTCAACTGCCATTTTTAAAGAGAATATAATAAAAAAATCATTATTAAACACACATACACAAATTGTCTGGTATAATCCATTACATTCCAGGAGTGAATGCAGACCAATGGTTATTTTTCCCCTCATTGTTACATTAGTACTTGGCACTTGCTTAAATTCCTTCCATTGAAAGATCTCAATGTGCCTTACAAATGTTTATCAATGTTAATAATCCTTGGACCCCCTTCTGACTTCTGCATAGTGGGTGTTATTACTACTATAATGCCAGTTAATGGGATAGAAAACAGAGACATAGATGAACAAACTTCTTTTACCCTAAACCAGATTAGGATTAGCAGATAAGATTCTTGTTTTGGGTGCACTACTTCATGCCTGCTCCAAAACCTGTTGAAGCTACCAGCTGCACCGTGCTGACTTCCATCGCTGCGCCTGAAAGCGTGTGAAAGCCACTGGCAGAATTGATTATCCTGGGACTTTTCTTTGCTGGCATACTGAACAAAGACACATCCTCCCCTGAGCTCTCTCTGAGCAAGTGATAGCCTGCCTTTCCTCTGTGTAATGCCTCTGTTGCTAGGTACTTCCAAATCAGTAGTTTACATTTTAAAAAGGGTTGTGCCTGCTGGGAAATGGGAAAAGAAGGGTGAAAAGCTGGTTTAGCCCAGGGAATCTTGCAGCTGTGTCACTGTGAAAGAACTTCAAGCTTTGTGCAGGGGTCAACGTGCCTCAACACAGCCTGGCACCTTTTTGAAGCACTGCAATGTGAACTGATATACACTTAGGTATCTCGAAGTATGGAAACCTGGGTGCAGGGTCCTCACCCTACCATTAGGAAACAAGGAGTTAGCTTGTTGTCAAACCCTTCTGTTTCTCAAGCTTCAACAGGTGCAGAAAGCCAGCTTGGTGAGGTAGGACTTCCAAAAGGTAATTGAGTGAGAAAACACCAGCTGTACACCAGAGAGATTCTAGTCCACAGGAACTGTAGACAGCATCACATGGGAAGGTTTCTGTGCACCACAACTCTCTGCACCCTCCTTCAGTCCCACAGTGTAGATGGGACTGACCTCAATGTCAGCCAACCCTTTCAACACTGGCTTTTGCAGGACTGTGTTGATTCAAAGTCAAAATGTTTCCTATCTCACCTGCACTGCAAGAAGACCGCTTTAGGAAGCCAATGAGACTCCTATAACAATGCATTTGCACAGCAGATGGTTCCTTAGAAATAACACCACAGAGCAGACTTTAGTCTTGATCCAAACATGTCACTCAGTTCATCCGAGTATCCTCTTCCCAGTAGTCCATAGTAACTATTCATACATGCACTCCCAGGCAAGCGAGATACAATTCAATTTACCCTTTTATGAAAGTTCTTATGAAATCAAATTATGCATCCTGGAAGGCACTGCAAAGGGCCAAAAACCAAGCATTAGATAGAAAACCTGTGTTTAATACACTTTTGTGAATATACAACATTTGGCAAGCAAGGATTTGGCAATATAAATTGCAGAATACTTGGCACGATAAAGACTTAAGGCAAGCATAAAAGAATTTGGATTCCTGCTCACAAAGAGTGCGGTCCAACCTGCTACCACAACTCAATCTACTGAGATTACTGAGTAAGAATATGGTAATCATGTTTGAAGAAGATAAACTTTAGCAGCAGGTAACAAAAAAGTCTGGAGATCAGCAATCCTTTAAATTGGAAAAATAAGTTATGCCTACTTTAAGCATGACGGTGGTTAAGTATGAGATGCTTAAGCTCCCAGGTGCATCAGTTCCCACCTGACTAATGCACAAGAGTGTTCAGTGAAAAAAAATACGCATTTGAGGGATCCAGAGACTAGCATAATGGGTGTTATCTATATTAATAAGGTATTGTAAGACCAATAAGTCTAATGCAAACACATGCATAAAATTTAAACACTAGCGGTCTTTTGCCAATGTCATACTTATGGGTGCTTCTGCCTGCTCAAGATGAGTGTAAGACAGACACTGACACTGTTAGTGCATAGCTATAAGCATATATAAACATTTTTTCTGGATCTTTGCCCAAAGTTTGCTCAAAATACCCCCACCAAATTCATCAAATTACCAAAGATCTGGAAAGCTCCAGGGAAGGTCCCACAACCTACTTTATGTTACAGAGAAAACTTTCAAATTGTCTTCTCCTCTATTTCAGCTACCCAGAAGCTTTTCCAGTTCCTTCACTGATTTCTTCTTGCTTCCTAGGCAGTCCCTGTCACTCCCCGCCTAATGGCATTTTAATGGGTGCCTCCATCTTCTTTCTCCAAACCTGTGAGCCCTGAGCCTTACATTCTCCCAAGACTGAACCTCTCTACTGCAATGATGTCATGCATATTGAGAAGTGCTGGAAGCGACTGGAAGCCAGGCACTAAGCATTAAACAGCAAAACCTCTGCTAGCTTTAATCTTGTGAAAACCATAATTATATCCTTTTTCTGGGGAAAGTAAACACATTGGTATGATTCCTATGGCAGACCAGCACAAGAAACAGCTAGCACATAGAGGATGTAACAGAAACAGATACCATTTCATAGGTCCAGAGCATTCATCTTCCTAAATTCAGAGGTTATAAGCATAGGACTGGATGGAAGGTAGCAATAGCACCTCCATGGATGTCTCCTACCTGATCACTCGCAGGGTGTTGGGTGAGTTTAAGAGAGGAGAAGAATCCAGGAAATCAAGACAGAATTAAGCCCATGGCTACTCAAAGTGACAAAGGACCAAATACAGGTCTCAGATACATGGAAGACAGAAATATTTGTCCTCAACTTGATGGGCTGCAAATTATGCACATGCTGTCAGTGGGAAGCTTTCACAGCCATATAGATAGGGACCGACAGGAATACCAGGATAGCATTGCTACAGTGTTAAGAGAGCTTTTTAGCATGTTTTTGGTCTTGAGGGAAACCTGCAATTGCAACAAACTTCAAAACTGCTTTCCTGCAGCCTTTATGGCAAATTTATTAGAGAAACCAGAAGAAAGTTAGTCCTCAGCCTTAATCTTTCTAACTAAAGTAAAAGTTTAGCTAGCTTCGGAAGCAGATGTAACTTCTGCTAATTAGGCTTTGGGCCTTTTTCAGATCCTGAGAAAGAAAACTGCTGACACAGTGTGCCTGACCACTCCTGTTCCAGGAGGAGGCAGATGACTAAGGCCAAGATGCAAACCACCATTGTACACACCCAGAATCCATGTCAGTGATTTCTCTCCTGCAGGAGAAGCGTGATCCTAAAAATCTTCTGCTTCATACAGGAAAGATGGGTGTTACACAAAATGCACAAGGATGTTATTCAACATTAATTTAAAAATGGGAGGTTACTTTTGAAGAAATTGGCATGCAAGAGAACATAGTGTGGGGCTGGAACAAACTTCATTCAGGCTATACAAAACCTCATACAGTACAGTAGCAAGAGAGAGCTGAAAGGAAAGAACAAAAAAAATATGGAAAAACATGACAAAGGCGAGGCCACTGTAGCTACAGGAACTGGGAAGCCAGCAGCAACATGAAAATGAACAATGAGACTACAAAGGTTCCACCATGGCCATGTCAGCGTGTGAGGATGGTCCACATCATTTGTGGGTGCTGAAACGTATAGCGTATTGACCCTTGTGAGGCTCACCATCCCACGACCCTACTGCTGAGTTACAAACTTCATTAGAAAATAAAACATCAAAATAAAAGCAACAAAAAACCTGTAATAAGGATTGTGCCAGTACAGCAACAGTTGTGACACTTCTATAATTACACTGAAACAACGCCAGTGCTGAAGGTATTGCATATGGGAAGCCCAAAATCTCCTGTTCAGAAACATGAAATGTATTTTTATGGTTAAAAGAAAATAATTTGCAGACAATTTAGCTATGACAAACCAAACAGAAGCCAAAATCTCTCATTCTGTAGTGACAAGTGCATTGATCTCAAGGACACACCTCTAGGACAGGTTTCCGCAGTTCTTAGAGTGGAGATTTTCCTCAGAAAGGAAACAAGTGCACCTGGACTGACTGCTTCTAGGCTGCTTTCTCAAATTTTTGAAATACACAGCATGCCAGTTAGAAACTATTTTATGAATAAAGTTTTAAGATGTCTGGAACAAGAATCATCTTTTTTCATTCTGTAATACAACCACCTTTACCTGAAGGACCTACAACAAGACCAGATCCTCCGAAGCAACAGCGTAAAGCAGACTGAAAGTGATCTGAAAAAGATTCAGAGTTCAGAATCAAAACTGCCTGCACAGAGTTAATCCTCCCTGACTGGCATGCCAGGTTCTGCTGGAGTCATTTCTGCTCACAAGAATCTGAATACTTCTCACTGCTTTTTTAGTCAAGGTACATGGAAAAACTGTGGATGGAAATTAAGAAAACAAAGTTAGCCATGTCCCTGATCTTCAAGAGGGATTCTGACTTTGGGGAAGAAGGGTCTGAACACGAACAGGCATCAGACAAAAAAACCCTACCAAACCCCTCAAGAGTGATTGTGCAGCAAGCTTTCAGGAGTAGCCTGCTCCTAATAATGCATCCGTACGTTTTGTTTAATGTGAACTAGTACATCCAATTCCTGTTACCAGTGTTGTTTATTTTTCTTTTCTGCTTTATTATCATCCAACTTTATCTTTTACATCTTTTGCCTACAGTAAGCTAACCTCAACAATAACAGGATATGTACTCTACAATTATTATGGGGAGTTGGAAAAGGGAAAAATTGTTTCACAAGTGACATAATCAAGCTTACAATACTCAGAAGAAAGTAAATAAGCAAGTGACAGAGAAAACTGGGCATAGTGACTAGGTGAACTGTTATTTCTCCTACAGTCAAAGAACTACACTGGAGCACTGGCTGGGAGGAGGGCAGCCACTTTATGTCACTTCTGATTTCCTGGTGCAGCACAGACTGAATTTAAGCACGGACAATACTTGGCTTGATATTTCAGTTACTAAGAGGCAAACAGCAACTGAGGAAAAAAAGAATTTAAATGCCAGCTTCTGTCCTCTCTTGAAACTTTGCTCATTGTAACTCAGTTTAAAACCCAAGAAACTTTATTGACTTCAGACCTGAAGCCTGTATGTAAGCCTAGAATGCGTTACTCATCCCTGGAATTCAACATATGCCTTCAAAGCATTTTGAAAGAAAAATAGCTGAGCAATATAAAGTATCAACTAAACCTTGTAGTTGGTACTTTTCTCCAATGAGAGACTGAGAAGAGATCATATACTTTGGACTGAAGTGTGATTTTTCTGACAACTTCACAAAATGTTTAAATTCTTTAGATGTAGAACAACCCACATGGATCACTGTGCTCCAACGTGCCCATTGTTCCCTAAAAAGGTGATTATGGTATGGCACTGATAGACTTGCATAAATATCTCTTTACCACATTCAGTTCGTGTGTCAGTGAGATTTCATGGCAACACTTATGAAAAAGAGAAGGAAGAAGGGAGGGAAACGCAAAGACGGTGTAAAGGGGGAAGCCCTCTCTGACTGTCTACTCTGCAAAGGATATGAACTGCAGAAAAGAGGAACCATGTCAGCAAATGCCAAACCAATGTGATACCTGCCAAACCACACCTTATCCTTCTCAATCAGCAAAAAAAAATATCCACTGCCTGATTTCTCTTACCTCACCAAAAAAGGGCTAGGCTTTTTTCCCTTATTAGGACAGTCTCCATGCTGTAAAATTCTGGCTCTAGTAAGTGGCTTTAACAATATGTGCTGCACATCAGCACAAAAAGAAAGCAACTAATAAAAATAAAACACAGGAGGAGAATAAAAGGGCTGAGTCCTAAATTAAAAGGGACGACATCAGCTTAGTTTGAGCTCCAAAATTTGATCATAGATTTTATGAAATGGAGAATTAAAATTGGAATGGATAAATGCATGAAGACTAACATTATACAGATATATAATTATAAACTTGGCCTTGAAGCTACTTATACACATAAGAAGACTTGCTGAAGTCAAGGAGACTTTTTTACTATACTTAAGTGACTACACAGCTCAAAACATACAACAAATTTCAATACATGAAAGCAGTGCAAAGAAAGGGTTTTTTTAATGTTTTCTTTAAGCAAATAAAATGTAAAAGGAATGAAAAGTTACAATCAAGTAGGTATCCATATTTCAGTTATTTTCTTGGTTAGATTTTTAAACATATGGTTTTGGATTATCTAGTTCACTGCATCTGCATTAAATGGATATATATGCATATATATGACAGAAGAACACAGAGGGCCTAAAATAATCACCAGAGAATTGGTTCTTTTGAACCTTTTTGTTTTACTCTGAATTGGGAACCAGGTGAACGGGGACACCTGGGACTGCAGATTTGCAGGAAAGGGAAAGACATACCCATCCCACACTAGTTGAACACCTATGCCAACAGTGTGGCTGTGGAGGAGCTATCTGAATTTAAGATCTGCACTAGCAATGAATTTTATAGTTTTGCTGAAGCAGAAGAAAGATCCCTTGTCAGTGTGAAGTGGCATGGAAAATGTTCAGAGCTGTTTTATTTTAATTCAGAATGAAGCAAGAAGGCAAAACCTATGACAACTTTTTTTTTTTATTTTAACTTCTTTCTTTAAAATGTAGGTCAATTTGAATCAAAATATTACAAAATATCAGAATGTTTTATTTCAAGTTTTAATTTAAAGTATTTCCTCTTGTTTTCATTTAGAAACCTAACATGAACTCCCAATCAGTTCTGCTCTGAACTCTCAGTTCTGCCCAGAACCCTGACAATTTTTCTTGGTTTTGCTAAATTCACCTTCAGTCAGAAACAATTCTCATAGCTCATTTCAGGCATTTGGATTCACAGAGAGCAGTACCAGGTTGAGTCTGGTATCTCTTGCCATTGTCCTGGCTTGAACCAAGGGTCGCACAGGGTGGTCAGAGTTTTCATTAAACTCTCCAGCATCACTTGTTGTCTGACAAAATCCTAGAAATTTGATTCTTACAGAGTCATGACTTCAGATTCAGGTGGATATCTAAAACCTCACACAGATCAATCCATCTTTGTGCTCTCAACACTCAGTGCCTTCCTTATGCTGGAAGAAAGAAAAGCATCTTTCACTGAGGCAACAAAGCTGTGATATCTCACAGATGTTTCCTTATACATCTGTCCTTTCTCTGCCATAATGTTTCTTTCACTGAGGATAATCTCACTAAAAAATGTTTTAGTTCTTCCACTGAATTTCTTCTGATCCATAAGAGGAAAGCTCCTAAATCTAGCAACAAAATCTTGAACTGGACATTCAGTCTTCAATAACCTCTGTTTCTGTTGTTGTGTAAACCAGACACAAAGCACATGTATTTTATTCAGGTGGTGACAACTAATACATAAAGAATGCTTCATATACATAGAATATTGTTGTTACAGTATTTAACATAAGTATGTGGGTCCACCCACAGACAAACATATTTGCATCAAAACCACTCACCATCCCAAGTGTTTCAAACTTCATTCCAAGACAACAGGCATTGAAGTGCAACATGGGTATAAACATTACAGCTCACAAACGGACAGGACATTGTAAGAAAACTGCCTGTTCTTGGCCCATGGTATTCTTGTCACTGTTGGGGAAGTGCCACTTTCAGAAATTGACTGAGATTCTTACCTTTCAAAAGGTAGACAAATAGGGTCACTACAGGCCTTGTGCATCTGGTCTATAGTTGCATTATATCCATCTTATATATCTCAGTAATGTGAATAAGCTTTAACAAACTAAGAATTCAGGACGTTGCCCACTGGGAAACTGAAATGAAAAGCATGGCCAACAGAGAAGACAAGAAAGAAGGAAAGAAATAGCTTCAAGTGAAAATGAAAACCATCAAATTTTGAAGCAGAATTAATCAAATAACATAGTATCACTGAAACTGCTGCTGTCTGTGGAAAAGTGTCCCCTTCAACCCTGCTCTTCCCCTAAAAAGACCTATTTGGTTATCAGTATTGAGCATCCAGCCAAAACCCAGAAATCTTACCACATAATGAAAAGACTGTGAAAGACTGAACTTCCAACAACCAAATGGCCCATGAACAACCTGTGAAGTCTGAAGAAAAGTTACAATTTGCTGGGAGAAAACATTCTACCTGTTAGCAAAGACAATTCTGTTTTCCCTAGAAACTTGCACAGTAAACACTTTAATGTCCAGCAAAGTGAGCCAATTCCATCCCTATGCATTTATTAAGCAGTCTTTAAATGTTCAGGCCAATCGGAATGATTTCTTGGCGATGGTAAGAGCTTCTGCTTTTAATTTCTAGTGTATCAAATGCTAACAGGATTATATCCAGCTATTAAGCAATTACAAAATTTTGTACAAATACTTTAAGTATACTGAGAGCACAGAGAGTATCTTTAAACGATGCAGCTGAAACAGTCATATAAAAGGGGCCATTAGAGGACATTTGCAAGAAGTTAGCAATCACATTGCACCTCATTCAAAACAGTGCATAACAGCCTCCTCCTTTTCCCTGGAGAGTCTCCAGAGAGTTAACTTATAAGGATTTTAATACTCCTTTTCTTTTCCATTACAATTTCCTGAGAAGACATGAGCACTTGGAATGATTACGTTATGCCTCAGCCTGGGAAGGGCAGTATTTCATCATGTATTTCACTGAGCAATGCTTTGAAGAAGCCTTTGTGGGTAATGCTAAAGGTGTCTTCCCTGCTTTTGGCCTGAGGTCACAGAGATGTTTGTTAAAAGGGAATAAATCAGTTTCCAAATTTTGGCCACATATTTGATTTCTGTTAAAGAGTCCCACCCGAAGAAAGCCTTGCTTTTCTTCCCCAGATATGCTACTGTGAGTCTTGACAAAAGAAAACCCATGTCTGATTGTCAAGGTGTGACTGCTCTTGTTTAAAAGTTGCTACAGCACACAAATCTCCCAAGATACAGGAGACCAACCATGTAGTAGTTAATCATGCTTCAAGAGAAGAGGATTTAATTGTTTTCACTCAGATATAATTTCACTTACTTCAGTGAACTCACTTCACATAACATAATTGTGGGTATTATAGTGTATGCAAGCTAGGGCATTCCTTGCAGCACTCACTCAATGCTTCAGAGATACGTCAGGCATAAAGTCAGCACGCTGCTGGTTACCTCTCTCACCCAAGGGGGAGTGGGGGAGAATCTCTCTCAGTAAGTATATCCAATTATTCCTAACTGTTTAAGCAAAACAACCAGACCTTAACATCTAGCTAAACCACCCCCAATACAGACCAGTGAAAGGGTCCAAAGGTTTCAGCTTGGGTCAGTGAACCCAAAACCAGTTCCCCACTGTAGGTATCAAGAGTCAAGGTTTCCACCAGTTATATCAGCACTAAAGTGCCCACACCTAACCCACTTTGCCCTGTCTCCTCTCTTCCTTTCCCCTCACACTGGTTGCAGAGAAACTGATGCACTGCCACGGCTGCTCCCAATTCCCGTACAGCAGTATGGGAGGGCTGGCAACTGTGGCTTGTGTCTGTATTCCACCACAAACCAACACAAAACAAACCCATTTGACATGCTCTTAGTTAAATTATTATTTATTGCCCAATTTCTGAAATCGTGATGAAAGATTTCAGATTCCTGGAAGGGACTTCTTGGAGGGGCTGGGTTTCAGAAATCTCTGGGCAACCTCTCCCTCCAAAAGCACAGTATTTCATGCTGGAAAATCAAGAAACAGGCACCCAGAAGTCCCAGTTGCTTTTCAAAACCTCCCCCAAATTTTAAACAAAACCCTGATATCAATAACAGTATTTTAGAAACATAGTAGTGCCCTGTTTCCCACCCCTCAACATATAAAGCAGACAAACAAAACAACAGCACAGGACCCAAATAAAGCAGATAATTTCTTTGGCTGTATTACAGAGACTAATTGATTTTCTTCTCCCGTTTCCCTTCCACAATCAGAGATGAATGTGCCATGAGGACTTTCGCTCAGTGAATTAAGCAATCTGAGTTGTCTGAAAGCTTTCACACAAACTATGAAACTTCTGCAAACTTCCCATTAGCAGAACTCCAATTAGCAACCACTCTTTCCAACATGTTCTTCTGCCACTGAACAAAGCAATTTAAATTCTACAATTCAGGTAGGAGAAATGCATAAATGCAAAGGCTTTTCCTTTAGACAATAGAGCACAATATAGCAAAAAGAAGAGCAAAAGAACACCGTCTGCACTTAGTGCTCATTCCCCACTTCAACCAGCTTCCCAACTTATTATACTATTCTGTTCCTGTTTCCCATCCCCAGCATCCAGCATTTCCTACACAACACCAAAAGGCTAAATCCATACAGATATCATAATAAATAGGCAACTCACTTGGAAAGGCTTGACAAGTTCTGCCTGCAGTATGATCTGCTGATCATGTCTGCAGCTTATGAATCAGTGCAAACTGCTGCCAGCTCCAGGGAGCAAATGGACAGATGATCAGGGCGTGGAATGAGATAATAAAAATGCCATTATCCTTTCAGGCATGCGAGACTCATTGGATGCTCTTTCCACTCCACAGGTTAACCATTTGGTCGGTCCTGTAGCTCCCCTAATGACACTATTTGCCTATTGTCAAGCTCATAATCTATCTTGTATCCTCCTCCCCTCCCTTCACTTGCCTCTGCTCTGTGATCATATGATTTTTTTTTTTTTTTTACTGTATTCTCTCTAATAGATCCTCTTTGCTGTGTCTGGGTCCCCGTCACAGAAATTCCTCCAAACTCTCAGCTGCTCAAGCTGACCAACAAATGCTTTGCTTTCCATTCAGCTTTCACAAGAAGCACTGCTGTTTAGCAAGCTTGTCTGAGCACCAAGCAGCCTGAGCACTGCACAGAGGTGCCTTCACAAGTATTTGCTTGTAGGAAACTCACATTCCAGCCTGCCAAGAGATGATGAGGGGAGAGGATCCAAATATAAAATAATGGTCCAGGAAACAGTCCTCCCTTTTGATCATAAATCATTGCCTAAGCATTTTGCAGGCACTTGCACCCAGTCTAACTTGTGAAAGGTCAAGCCTGATCAGATGGCTCAAAAGACTGGAGGGTGATTGCCAAACAGGAACAAATCCAGGGAGGTGGGAAGCAGCTGCAAGATCAACAGCAGTCCAGGTAAGAACGTCTTGTATTTGCAAAGGGATAAAAAACAGGGCTGGAGCTAAATCCAACCTAAGAGACTCTCCTCAATGCTCTTCCATCTAATCCAGTGAATGAGGCAGGAAATAGAAATGCAAAGTCAGTGATTTAAATAGAGGCACCATCAGTTACCATGATTTTACATGCTTGGCTCTCATATCCCTTTAAGCCCACATATGCGAGTAAACTGAAACAGCTTACTATGCAGTGCTGCAGCCATTACACCCTAGGATCTGATCTTGTTAAACCTCATAAATTACAAGAGTGGGTGTGGGTGGACTAGTACTCCAAAGGGAAACCTCTACTGCAAGCTCGCCCTTCTATGGGAAGGAGTGTGTGGGCTCAGTAGGTGGCACTCTTACCTTGAA
>JANHGB010011666.1:0-10570 GCA_026283785.1 Coracopsis vasa | reverse complement strand
GCAAACCACACTGCACCTGGTCCACTGAATAACAATCTCCCTGCACAGCAGAATTCCCTCTGCCCCCTGCAGGCGGGCAGCTGGGGCTCTGATGCATACAGGCACTGCTCTCTGCACTGCAGGGTCTTATTGCGGGGTAATACACATAAAAGGGTATCAAGGAGTTAAAATGAAATCACTATAGATGTTCATTATTCACATAACAGCATGTGCATAAGGACATAATGATCTGGGGACTTAAATTACCCCAGTGTAATAAAAGACCCACCTAGATCTTTTATTTGTTATTTCTCTGCATACCCAAGTGCTAACACTTATTTCTGCATTGAAGTACCTGGAATCTGTTGTAATTTAGTAACAAAGACACTGCATATCTACTTCCTAGCTCCTCCTGTGGCTCTTATGTCACACCTTACACTATCAGGATAGGCCAAGCACGAGCAAAATCTCAAGACCATGATTTCTTCCCATCTACACTGTAAACCCTCAAGCCCACATGAAAGGGCTTGGCCTGTCTGCAAAAGGACAGCCCAGTGTGCTTGAGCCTCCAGACTTCACGCACACTATACAGATGCCCTGAGTAAAGACAAGTGCAAGCACTGTTACAACCAACCATACCCCAGCTGAGTGCCTCCTGAGCACAGCCCAGAATGGCAAGCAGCCCGCACCATGGACGGAAAGTCTTGTACCACAGGCCTAAATGCTTTAGCATCTGAGCTGTTAACCAAACAGGTGAAACAATGGGAGGAAAGCCTTTCAGCTCTGATCTTCTGCTGACCGCTGTCAAGCCCCCAGCACCTATGCACAAGCCTTGTGCTTCTCTGACAGTGCTAAAACTTGAGCAGCTCAGGAGGCAGACCCATGGGAAGAAAGAAAATGGGCAGCCGCAACCCTTTACACTGTACATGGGTTGTTTTGTTATTTTTCTATGTCTGTTTTAGTTTTAATTTTTAAACATCTTATTAAGGTAGCCATAATTAAATGCACTTTTAAACAAACATCTATGCAGATGAAAAGTCTGTCTCAACTCTTTGCCATTATTGTTCATGGACTTAGGACAGCATCATCATCTGCCCAGCAGCCAGTGACTGAGGGATGAAGCAGCACCGTGGGGTGACAGGTGAAGTCCCCAAGCTGTAAAACTGCAAGCTAATCCTGCTTCTCTATCACAATAGGGTTAAGTTCCTCCTTCAAAACCTCCCCATCCATCATCACAACATCCTAAAGATTTCTGAACACAGACTGGGGAGATGGGTCATATGATGAGGTAACCTCAGAGCTGCCTGAGCAGGGATAGGGTGGCATACATTCCCCACACCTTCTTTTCTGTGGGTGTAATACAGGAGCTCACATGAGGGCTTTAACTGTGTGCCTAAGTAAACATCCAAGCAGTTTATCAGTCAGCTCAGTAAGAGAGTGAGAAAAGCCTCACAGATCTGATAGTAGGAAAAACAAATAAAAGCATTCACTTGTGTTTAAGAGGAACTTATGAATACAGAATTATTTCCTTCCCACCATCTTTAGAAGTCAATTGCTGGACCACTCTCACAGGGATCGGCATCCCTGTGCAATTGTCCTGGATCTGTCATGTCACTGCACAGTGTTCATTGAGTCTTGATTTGGGTATGAAAATTCACCTTTCCTAAATTTGCACTAGCCAGTAAAGTTTTTCAGCATGCTGCAAGATGGCAAAGAAAGGGCTTGAACCTCACCTATTCTTTTGCTAGGCAAAGAACAGGCAAATCTCCTTTGACACTCCTGAAACAAAAGAAGCCCTTACCAGCCCACATTGCTGGGGTGGCCTTGCATCCTCTGCAATATACCACATTTCCCATTCAATTCCTCATATTATGATGAAAAAACTGTCAATAAATGCCTTAAGAAAAATGTAGCCTTTTCCACCAAACAGCTGGCAGACTTGTCATAAGGAGATTTAAATATCATAGCTATCAAAAGGGTCAGTAATAATCCAACTTGCATAGACAAATATCGACCACTGGCTACAAAGAAAAATAATTTTCACTTTCAAAAGGCAAATCAGCTCTCCAGATCTGCCAAAAGCTGCAGCCTGGGATCTAGAGCTGTGGCTATAGTTTCGTAACAATGTTTTGTGCCCTTAGAGAAGGCTTCAGAGCATCATGTTTTATGAATAAACTTCCTAAGATGGGAAGGGTTCCAGGAACTCCTCCTCCACAGGCTTGTATGGGATTTAGAGGTTCTGGAGAGATTAATGCATATGCAGTATTACAACCCTCCTCCTGAAATAAGTCATTATAACAGGGTCTTACCTTTCCAGTCTAAACAACTTACATTTGGAAAGTAGGTATTTTCATCATTCCAAAATGCAAGCAACTGGAGACAAACCTGTTCCTAGAGCACCATCTTTGCATTTACAGAGCTTCTGACCAACATTTCCAGGTTTTCAGAGTCATAACTACCAACATCTCACTAAAACAGCCACTAAACATTTTTATTTGCTAAAACTCTTCAAAACTATTAAAATCATGTTTCCAATAAACATTGCAGAAAACTATGAACGAAAGAAATCAAAAACATTGAAACATTTTCAGAAACCTGGCAGAGTTTCAGACACTTTTAATACTTGAGAACAATCTTCTTTTTTCTTTCAAAAAAGGCTTGCAAGCTTTTTCACCAGCATTTGTTCATTTACACTGCAGCTGCTGTGAAATTCTAAGCTTAAGACTAAACAAGGACTTCAGGATTTGTCCCTGTAGAAAGCAGAAGAATCCCATCATCTCCAAATGCCAAGGTAGAGCCTAAAAGCAGAATAGACACGTTAAACAGAATTTGTCACAGTCTGCCAGCAAGCAAGCTAGCTGACTATTGATTCTGTGATAAAACTGAGCTCTTTTTTAAAGTTGGAGCTCTTGAGAAGACTGTTTCAGACTCTGATAGCCAGATGCTATCTTAGCAAGAGCTTCTAGAGCCTCCAAAGAGCTCTGAAATCAATCAAGGATCTTTGGGCTTTCCCAATGTGTTTAGAGAGGAGAAAGGGAGCCAAGATGCATACTTCTGATAGGCTCATTAAAACTGTCAAGGACACTGATACTTGTTCAAAGTACACTGCATAACGAAATCCAAACCGATCTTGGGGTATGTGGTCAACGGGTGCATGTCTAGTGTTGTGACAACATGGGATTCATAACAGGCAAGCAGGCTTCTTCCTCTTGGCCAGGTTGGGCAGCCTGTCTGAGGGCAATGGTGTAACTGAGGTGGTGATTCCAAAGGAATGCTGTCCAAAGGGCATCCTGTTCCCTTCCTCCTCACCCACGTGCCGCATCCATTCATCCTTAAGGAGAACCTGACAGTGGTGTGTGCAGCCCATGTGGCAGGAAACCAGCACCCTGAGCCCACACAATAGGATCTTGGGTGCTTAATGTAAGTAAGACAGATGGGAAATACACAACTACAAGAAACACATGTAGTTATATGGGTTTCACCCTCCATTGTGGCTCCATGTGCCTCAAGCAAGCCGCAGCAAGCCACCCCTCTGCACTGTGGAAAGGACCAACAATAAGTAAGTCCTGCCTGGCCAAGCACCATCAAGGACAAAGATTACTTCTGCATCACTTGATAGGATTTAAATGTACATCTGCAACACTTGGGATCTTATACAAACCTAGCTGGCCTAGATCAGTTCTGAACCCAAAGAATAGTGTATAACAGGCATTTTGGGGGTGTAAGAAACTGTACAGAAAAGAAACAAACATAGTGTGATCCTTCAATGGTATTTTATTCCTATCACTATTATTTGAAAATGAACTCCTTTTAAATGCAATCCCTTTCCAAAAGCCAACTTTGTCCACACCCTTCTATTTGAATCCCAAATACATTTTTAAAAGCGTACTTCTCAAACTCCAAACCCTAAACACTATACCTCTCAAACAACCAAAATTATGGTATGTTTTCTTTCTCCATTCTTCCTTAGGAGGAAAAATATGAATAATAATAATAATCTCTAGACAAGAGAATATTTTATATTTACATTTTTCTAATTCACAAAATCAAAATAGGGACACTTTTTGAGACATTATAACATTTTTGTTATTTTTTTTCCTCTGAAATCTTCCCAGAAAAAAATTCATCTACGGTAAGACATAACATACAAAATTTCAGGGGATACAAAATTCTTTGGAGAAAGTCAAGGGAAATAGATTCAACTGGGGAGATAAGCCTGATCCTTAACTGTGACCTGGCTACTCCTGATGCACGTGACAAGGCTTAAGAGGTTATATGTGGTTCTGAGAGGAGTAGGGTGCATTTTTGTTTTTAGAAACTCTACATTTAATTGAAATGAGAGAAAGAAAATGATTCTTTGATGAAGGATGAACAGGGTCTGGCTTTAGGCATTTTCTTATCAAGATAGCCATGTTCAGAACCCACCCACCAACATACCAGAAACCACTGTTGGCAAATGCTACATGCAAAGGCATTTCCTGCGTTCTGACTTTCTAGCTGAGGGCCAGATGCTTCACAATCTTTCCTTAAAAGCATAGTTAAAGGAGTGGGCGTTCAGAGCCTTGCCCAATCTTGCATGGTCTATGTAAAGACTAGGCAGCACCCCAGCCATATGCTCAGCATCAATCAGACAGTAGTCTCTTCCTTATTCTCAGGAGTTCCCTGGCCTAGTAAAGAAAGGGCCAAAGAACTACTTTTTCTACCTTACAAGCAGCATTTGTAGTTTGTAAACTAAACCTGATAAATTAAGTAGCAATTATTGTGGTCGCCATCCACGTGATGTGCTAAAATATCACAATGAAATGAAGAACAAACATTATTTTAAATAATAAACAGCAGCTGAAAGGCCTAGAGAGAGCATTGTGGTTTGCTTCGACCTAGGGTATTCTTTACCTACACCACTTCCAACAAGTTACTTCCAGCTTTCTCTCCTATTATCTTTAATATGTAATAGGATAATTACTTCTGTGAAATTCTCCAAAAGCAGTTACCCTCACTTAGTAGTGAAATACTGTTTCAAAAGTAGGAGTTAGAACCTTACATAAAAGGTTTTCTGTTTAAACATTTCTACAGGCAAAAATTATGAAAGTTATAAGTATTCAGTCCCTACTCAACAAAACAACCAAAACAAGCACAGGCTAGTAGTTTTGAACCTGCTAATACTGAATAAAGAAGGATAGCTTCCATCCAGAGGTGAAACACACAAAGCTCAAGTGCAATTTGCATGAGCAACTTAACAGACAGATCAGAAATAATTGTATGGTATAGCTGGCTACAGATATAACAAGCTCTTTTCATGTATATATACACAATCCCTACTTATAGGAGTAGCCCTTGCACACACATTCCGTATTATTTTGTGTCAATCTGACATATGTTATTGTACATGCCCATCTACAAAAATCAAGCACAGAGAAAAGGAGAAAAACCTGTTATGGTAAGAATATACCTCCAACATGCCAAACTCAGGGTGCCAAAGCATCCTTAATTCTGCAGTCTGGGCTCTATGCGTTACAGTCCTTTGCTACCTGATGAACCTAGACGCGTGCAACATAATGGATTGGAAGAACCAGGACTAAGGGAAAGACATAGTTACTTTATCCACTGTTTTTCTATGGCAGTGTAATTTAGAGCAGGTCTTTCACAGAAGTTACCTCAAAGCAACAGCTTTTTTCCTATAGACTTTAAGACACCACTGAGATCAGAAAATAATGCGCTCTAAACAGTGACAGATAGATCTTGAAACCAAATGGGGAATGCCTATCAAATTTTTCAACAATATAATTTAACTTCTGTTAACGAAACTAGAGACTCTGCATAGAAAATACTAATTTGTTCCCATCTTTTGAATGCATCTAAGCCCCAAGATCTTGGCTGCGTATGGCCAAGCCAAGCCAAGGACTCTAAGGGAACTGCCTGCAATAAAGAGATCACTTGATCATTATTTATTTAAGTGTCCTCTGTTGTGGGAATTGTGACACTAAATCAGGATTAAGGGAGACAGGACCAAGATATAAACAATGAGCATAATATTTGCTACCTTATGCTGAGAGTCACTCTATTTATTTTCTCATAAGAGGCTTAGACGTCTCATATAAATTTAGAAAAGGTCCACTGTTTAAAATGAGGGTAAACATTTCATTTGTCTATATTCTGCTTTACCTTTCCTTCATTTGTGAACAGCTTACTCACAAATACAGGTTGGGAAAGAGAGATTGCTTGGGTAAATCAAAACAAATTACTTAGCTATCTCCTTCCACGTGAAGTGGCTCTTCCCTAAAAGGTAGGCTGGACAAAGCCATTTCCAATCCACCTCTCCACAAAGCCACAATAATCAATCAGATGCCATGCCTTATTTCTACATGTATGCACTACTGTATCTGACAAGCTCCCTTCAAGAAAAACATACCTAGTGCAGGTAAAATAAAACAACTGATACACTTCACAGCACACAAAATTCGCTTGGACTGTTTACCAGCTGAATAAATATATGACACTAAAAGGTTAGTATACCTACACACACACATACATTTTGTCCCAGGCAGTCCCAGAGCTCATGTTTAGAGTCCACTACCCACTCCACAAACTCAGACTAAGACCTAAGAATAGCAACTGGGTTTCTCTGCTCTGTGCATTCGTGGCAGGAAGAGCAATGCTGCCAGCTGCCGAAAAAGAAAGCAGAGGGATGGCCTCATCACCCACAAATATGCACATCAGCTCAAACGCTGCCAGCAATGGTATGGCTGAGAGCAGTCCCAGGTGGACTGCTGCTCTGGTCTGGGTGAATGATTTCATCACCTTCCTAACAGCCTGAAGGAGCACACAAAGGATTTTACTAATTCTGTAACTTCCGTTTACTCCACTAAATGAAGCAATTTCTCTTGGTCTGTTTTTAAGAATGTGTTATTGATGGGGAAGAGCAGCATGAAGAAAGGTACTCCAGTTCGGTCTATGTTCCACACCTAGTGTTAGCAAACCACTTTGCAGTAACCAGGTGCTCCAGCTCTTGTCTATGGGTCTATTTAGCCCCAGTTTAAACCTGATGTGCTCCTCTAAATATTTATACAAGCCACATGCCCAGCACACGTGACTGCTACCTCCAAACGGTACTCTCAGAAACAAACACCACCTGATGTTTATTCCCCCTGAACCTGGATGACAAATGTACCCAGAGTAAATATTCTGAGAAGCGTACACAAACCTGGATCTCAAATCACTGGTTGTGTTCATTTTCTTCCTTGTACCTGCAGCAAAAAGAAAAAAAGCGTCCTTCCTTTTGCTGCTTTGTTTTTTTATTTGGTTTTT
Source organism: Coracopsis vasa (assembly GCA_026283785.1). Classification (NCBI taxonomy): domain Eukaryota; kingdom Metazoa; phylum Chordata; class Aves; order Psittaciformes; family Psittacidae; genus Coracopsis; species Coracopsis vasa. The sequence goes on along the minus strand of JANHGB010011666.1, from coordinate 3,286 downwards.
TCCCCCTTTTTTGTTTGTGCTAAAGTACTAGCCAGTCAAACAAAACACTTCTTGATGGACAGGCAGTTATTATTATTATTTCATTGCTGGTTTTTGCCCACATCTGCCCTATACTGATCTTGGCTCCAGCCACACTCTAGCATGAAAAATAATAAGAAGCAAGAGTTAAACAAAGATTCTTTACATACTAGGAAAATATTTGGATTCAGACTCTTATTTGTGCCCTTTAAAACCATTCTTTTAAAAAATGTCTATGCAGCAAAGGCATTTCTCCTACACATAAAAATTCTTGAAAAACAGGAAAAGGAAATTAATGCTTCCTTCAAAATTAACCACTGTTGGCGCAGTCTGGAGTCTGTTACAGCGATACTCTACTGTGTTTTTACCTTTGTCCATACTTACAAGATCTGGCATTTAATTTTGAAGTTAAGCCACCCATAAGGTTTGAAGGATAAACCCAAGAGTTTTTACTGAATAATTTTTAAACTACCATCAAATTACACTGAACATTATGAACACTTGCAGTCACCAAGAGTGTATTTTCAGAATTTAACCCAGAATTTTTAGGAAATTGGCAGGGTCTCACCAATGCACCAGGATGGCACAGTCAGGCACACCTTCAACATAGGCCAGTTGGCAAAATTTCTTTTGTTCTGGCAGTATTTCTATTATCTAGCAATTTCCATCCACTGCATAGTATGCTTCCGTCTTGTTGTATTACGGGAAAAAGACTCTCCTCACCTTACGCCTCTTCTAACATACCTCTGTAGTATGAGAAATCATACACCCTCCATACTTTCATCAGTGGAATTAAACAGTGCCTGTCTTGATGAAAACAGGCTGAGTAGATTAAAATTTAACTCTAATCTTGACAGATTTCCTGCAGAAATGCAAGAGGACACTTCAAAACCACTCAGGCCCCAACACAGTAAAGCTCTTCAAAACTCCCCTAAATCCTGTTGATAGCAGTCAGTGTGAACATGTCTGAGTGGTGTAGCCCACAGAGATGGATTAGAAGCCACCATATAAATTTTGAAGGCATCCTTAGCCTTAATGATACTGACATTTCACAACATTGCAATCCAAAGGTGCACACATCTACTTCTGCTATTAAAATGCTGGCATTCTTACAAGAGTAAAAAGCTCCACCTGTATTAGCAACAGCAGTGGAAGACTTCTAACAGACTTCTAGACTGTGCTGATGGGATCACTGCTATGTTGGCAGTGCGAATAGAAAAAAATGCAGGGATACAGCTATTACAGCTCATTCTAAAGAGAGAACACTAAAATAGTAAAGGACTTCTCTTTGCCCTTTTCCATACAGGCTGGGCACAGAAGAATACCTGTAGCATAAATTCTTCCCCCAGAACTGTTATACCAACTATTAGCAGCCCTAATTGCTCATGAAGACTCTAAACAAAATGGTTAATTTCTTGGTTAGATCTTTGACTATATTTTGTGAGCTCTTAAGTGTCTGCTGAAGTCTTTAGAAAGGAGCAATGCAAGAATGTCCATGACAAAGATCAAGCCAAATTCAATCTTTGCACAGCTTCACTGGTGACAGTGTCCCCGGGTAATCACATCCTGTGTTCATTTCACTGGGGGGAGCCCATAAGCAACAAGTGAGTGAACACGGCTCTTTGGTGTACGCTTGAATATAGAGGACTTAGTTACAGTCATGACCAGAGGATGATGACTCACTTGAATAGGAGGTCCCTTTAGTAACAGGATCTTCATTCAGTGACACTGTGAAAAATTTTTGTCCTGACATTCTCTGAAAATAGTTATGTATGGCTTTACAATTTTCAAAGACAAAATACTTTCCCAGCCATCCTGAATAGAGGACAAAGAATATCAGGTATAGAAATATATGAATGAAGAAAGCACCATGAGTTTTTCAGCTGATCGGCTTTCCTCTAGATCATCATTCCTCCACCCACGGTGAAACCACCAAAGGCACATTGAAGCTTTTCCTCTAACATGAATAATTCCTGGGAGAATGACTGGGAACTGGAAATGGAAGACTCTGTTGATGAGAAGACAGTGAAGAGGAAATAGAAAGAACATAAGCACAAAACATCTCTGAGAAGATTCTGCATCCCTTCAGATACACTAATTTTTAATTCCATGATACTTCAGATTCAAAGCCCCTTGACACTATGTATAGAACGGCAATATCAAAGAAATTATGCAGTCCATTATGATCTGACAAAACAGCCCAAGTACCTTTTGTTCTACCTTATAACTAAAAAAGTTAAGGTATGAAACAGCTCAATGCAATGGGCCTAAAAATTGCATTATCTTTCATGGATCAAGTCTCACGGAATTATGTGTGCAGTAGCAAAATCCTGCAAAAAGTCCTGCTGGCTCATTTTAATTTCCATCAGTGCAGTCCTACTGAGGGAGACAGATTCTGTTATGTTTACTGTGACCTTGAATATTATGTAACTGCAATCTGGGACAGATTTTATTGTTGAAAAAATCTTCATGTAAAAAGAATAAGCCACTAATGCTCATGACAGAAGGGGGAAATTTGATCTAGTCACATTCTAGACAACAGAGAAAAGAGAAAAATACTAAGACTGAACCAAGTCCCAGTTTCATCAGATAAGAAAGGCAAGGTAACTGTGAAAGAAATCATTTCACTAAATCCCATAAACTGAGAATGTGAGAAACTTGGTGGTCTCCAGCCAGGTTTTCATGGACACATTACACCTGGCACCATTACAGGCTAACTCAGCAAAACCGCCTCTCAGTCGAGGCTATGGCACATGCAGAAAACTTTCATTCATGATGCACCCTGCCATCTTTAGCCTGGGAGTGGAGACATCAATGTGGCTGCAATCCATCACCTTTCTTCTTGCTGACTTCCAATGTTTATTGGCCTCCCTGCTGGAATAGCATGGCCAGTACTGACCCTGGGGTAGCCATGAAACCAAGTCTTTGCGTCCATCTGATTGCTGCTGTTCCCCCTGGGTTTTGCCCATACAGGGCAGAAGTACTCCCAGGGTAGTTGAGCTTACTGCATACTCATTGTACTTCCCAGAGCTCTTCCCCCAGTTGATTGTTGATGGTTTTCAGCAAAGACCTTTCAAGACTACAAACAGCTGCCTGGGGTAGGTCATCAGATGCCTTTGGGCAGAAGAACCCAGCCCTTTTGTCTGGACACCTGACATATACCACATGTTTATCCAGCGAGGCATATCTAAGTATTCAGCCTCTCTCCACTCACCAAGCAGCAAGAGTATTTCCCTAACATTTACATAGTCTTGAAGGTTAAATTTTC
>JANHGB010011661.1:0-32561 GCA_026283785.1 Coracopsis vasa | reverse complement strand
ATGGAGAGGAGAATCGAAAGAATGTAACTCCCACGGGTTGAGATAAGAACAGTCCAGTAACTAAGGTATAACACAAACCCACTACTGCTACCACCAATAATAACAATGATAAGGGAAATAACAAGGGAAGGGAACACAACTGCTCACTAACCGCCCACTGATACCCAGCCCGACCGAGCAATGATCTAGCCCTTCCGAGTAACTGCCTCCAGTTTACCTCCTGGGCATGATGTGCTGTGGTATGAAATACCTCTTTGGCTAGTTTGGGTCCGGTGTCCTGTCTCTGCTTCCTCCTGGCTTCCCCTCCTCCCTGGCAGAGCATGCAACTCAGAAAGTCCTTGGTCAGAGTGAACATTATTGAGCAGCAACTAAAAACATCGGTGTTATCAGCGCTGTTCCCAGACTGAAAGTCAAAACCACAGCACTGCACCAGCTACGAAGAAGGAGAAAAATGACTGCTACTGCTGAACCCAGGACACTATCTTTTAAAAAAGTCCCCTTTAGTGGAGAAAAATGACTGCTACTGCTGAACCCTTTAGTACTGAAATGCTGCAATAAGGTCTCCCTGGAGCCTTCTCTTCTCAAGGCTGAGCAGCTCCAACTGTGTCAGCCTGTCTTCATAGAGGAGGTGCTCCAGCCCTCTGGTCATCTTCATGGCCTCCTCTGGACCTGCTCTAACAGGTCCACATCCTTCTTATATTGGGGGTACCAGAGCTGGATGCAGAACTGTAGGTGGGATCTCACAAGAATGGAGTAAAGGGGAAGAATGCTTCTTCCGATGCAGGCCAGAATACACTTGGCTTTCTATGCTGTGAGTGCACACTGCTGGCTCATGTCCAGTTTTTCATTCACTGTCACCCCCAAGCCCTTCTCCTCAGGGCTGATATCAGTTGCTTCATTCCCCATCCTGTATTGATACTGGTGATTGCCCTGGCCCAGCTGCAGGACCTTGCACTTGGCTTTGTTGAAATTCATGAGGTTTTCATGGGCCTCATGAAGCTTGCATGGAGCACTGTTTGATGTTTGCTAAGCACATTGATAAACATCTTGTCCTGGGCAGTAAAGTGTCAAGTACAAACAACTGGCCTTCTGGATGAATAACTACCTAAAAGGTGAAACATATGAACTGTAGGGAATCCATTTGAAACTGGACACACAAATTAACTTAAAGGAAGATAAATAAATGGATTAAAGCTGCTGAAGTGTGATCATGAAAGGATGCATACTAATCAAAGAAAGATATGCAGTTACTAATGAATACAAAGAGAGGAGATAGTAATGAAAGAAAGGAAATGAAGAAAAGGAATGAAGAGAGGTAGATGTAAAATTAAATCTTTTGATTTTGATACAAACAAATAAACAAATGAAAATGTTCTGGGATTTCTAGTGCACTAAACAGGTATGAAATGTCATCCAGTTGATCTAATGAGACAGAAACTGCACAGTCAATTTTCTGGTGTAAACATCAGTGCAGATTTTGTTAGCAGAAATCATGACTGCTCAAACACAGCAAATACAACACAGCCTATCTCCTTTCCAGCTTATAAATTTACAAGATTCTGAACATGAAAGGCAAGAAGAGAAATGAAAGAAGGCAACTTTTAATATGCAACATGTCCCCCCACTGAAGGAGGTGAATTCTGAGAGTGATTAGATAAGAAGAAATTAAAAAAAAAAAATAAATTTAAGACATTGTGAAATAAGTATAACAGCAGTGCTGGTTTGTAATGGCATTTCAGCAGTCATTTATAACACAAGATATATTCATACACCTCTGCTGCACCATTACACCTCAGTTCGATTGATGCAATGGGTTTATAATCACTGAAGGTTTGGGGAGAGGAAGAAAGGGTAAAAAAAAAAAAAAAAAAAGAACAAGCTAAGAAAAGCCTCCTTTGCTCCTATTCAGTCCAAAAGAAGAAAAAGAAAAAAAAAAAGAGAAAATAAGAAATAAGGAAAGTAATAGTCTTCTTATAATCACTGTATATCAAGCAAACCACAACCCTGATTAGTTTTTTCAACATCAGGACAACAGGAGACATAAAGACATAAAGTACCACCTAAAAATATCATCACCCAAGAATTGCAGTCAGTGTATATCAAGCCCTACAGTGTTGTTAACCTGAGCTTCACCTAATAAAGCAGCCACAGCTCACATATATGAGAAAATCTGGCCCCTGTAACCTACTCCTCACCCATAAACTGATTCATCACGTGATCCTGAATAAGATCTAAAAGAAGCTATTTGCCTATTCTCAAACATAGTTTATCACTAACGAAACCCATCTGATCCTTCCCTTTTCCCACATCTGTTCACTTGAGGGTCTGTAGAGGTACCAGTTTGGATTATGGCTGCAGTTTTCTTGAAAGCTTTTATTTATTAGTACTGGATTCATAAAACTATAAAAAAAAGATCACTTGAAAATAACATCCTTTGAATTAGGTAGCTCCTACCTTCACAAACTCTCAAAACAAATAATAATAAATACTCTTGCTTTCCTCAGAAATACAAGAAAAAAGGCTGGTTTGGTAATTTTGATTTTATTTTCTTATAAATTATATGTCAGACCACAGAATAAGGTAACTGTAATTCACACTGGGTTTGTTTCTTGTAGGAGTAAATTACAACATCGGATTCAGTTACACAAGAACAAAAAAACACTTTCAGCTGGGCACTGACCTCTTTTCGTACAACTCCCCACAGAAACTGGAGGGTAAGATATGAGTATTATCTGCTGCTTCACGCATCTCACCTAAGCCAGGACCTTTCCATGTGCACAGTCACTTTAATGATTTCGAGGGTTATGCTTGCATTCACCATAGCTGGATTTTGTTCTTATGTTCTTGAAATAAAGAAATGAATGAAAGTGGTTTCAAATCTGTTATCAGCTACAGGAAGCTAGGCAGCAAATAAAATTGTCAAACTGGATTATAATACAGAATGCGTAATAACCCCTCAGAGAGAGGATCAAGCAGAATGAAGTTCATGTCTATTTCTCATGTCTCATACTGTAGAAAGGAATTGGTGTTATGAAATCATAGAGTATCTTTCTTTGGCCCTTCTTGGCCCAACACCTACAACAGTATTTCCAATTTTTATCAGCTTTGCTTTTGCTGCACAAATCATTTTAGATTGGAGAAATAGCCCATGTTCACAGCTATAGCCAGATGTTTAGTTACCAAATGCCCCTTCCATTCTCTTAACCCTTATTTCCACAACCTGCCCATTTCACTACCATGAAATAATAGCTTACTTTCCTAAAGCAGCAGTGATGATACCAAATTTGGCTAGCCATCCCTTTCACTGCCTCTGGTTATGGTCCTGGTCAGTGAAGACTCCACCAATGTTCAATAAGGAAGCAGAGTGCCTTTTCAGACCAATGCTTCCCACTTTGCAAAATTGTTTTGTACTGCAATATCTTGAAAACCAAACAGGAACATTTTATACCACTTCCTAAAATACATTTTATTTCAGTTAGCATTAATTCATTTTAAGATTGAGTAGGTGGTATATGTGAAAGAAGTTATGAAATCAAAGAATAAATAGCTCAATAAATATTTACCATTAAAAACAGCCTTTGTTCCACATCACCTATAAAGTTCTTCTAATCAGCCTCTGATTTATAACTCAAGAAGAAAAAAAAAAATGCACCTTGTCAGCTCTTAATGCTCCAAGAATATCTCAGATGAGAATGTAAACAGTGCTGGTCTAAACTCATTTTTTACTTATAAACCAAATGAAAGTATGTTATAGGCACTTCTTTTACAAGCTTATTTCAGTTTACCTTATCTTTCAGGCCTGATGAGGGTATCACACTGCTTTTCATACTTGAATAACTTCACTGAATTCAGGGAGTTCTTTCTGATCTACACCCATGTAACCAAGCACAGGATGAGCCAGCTGTTCTTTCCCGAGAGACTAGAATTAGCATTCCAATTTCAGGGAGAATCTACTGCAAGGCAAGTAAAGACCTTGCAATGGATTGATGTTTATGTGCTCTGCCACCTCCATGCTAATCATACCAGAACAGAGTCTCAGCTGCTGCAAACAATTGTATCTTCAAGATTTCACCTGAGTTACACCCTTGTCACTAGCTGAAAATCCAGCTAATCGTTCTATAGGGCAGTATGCAGCACACAAGAAGGTGTATAATCAATTCTTTACATAGTCAAATGGGGAAAAAAATACATTAATGATACCTTATGGCCATGGTGTTATGCACACAAAAGACAACTTATTTAAAATTATAGTCCCCCAAGCAATTTTAACTCAGCTTCTTTGTATAAATCTATTAAAGCACTAAAACTAATATGTGCTACAAAACAGAATGCAACATATGTGCCAGGGGATTGAGATATCACCACAGTGGGAACTGTAGTTATTAATTTGCTGATTTTGATGAAAATAAAGGCTAATCCTTGGGATTATTTTCCTTTACTTATTTATTATTTTACCTTTTTAATTTTATTATGATTATTTCCACTTTATTATGAAAACATATCTATTAATTCCACATTTCATCTCCAGCTCTTGGAAAAAATTCTTTGATATAAAAACAATTTATACAATATGAACATGGAGGATAATTCACATATCAGCAACTCATCAAAGACTGGAATACAGTTTTAGGCAGAAAAGCCGAAGTCATATGTCATTCTTCAAGTTCAGGTCATACCAGCAAAAAATTTTAATTCTTAGAGACCAGTATTAAATGTTTTGTTTCTAAATTGCTACTAGTCTCTAAGATAGCCAAAGTTGGGGAAATTCTCTGCCAAAATAAAAGCAATTAGAATTTAATCTTTACAGTTTTCAGAAAATATGTAGTGCACAATAGATTATTCTAATTCATCTAAGTTCCATTTCCACTGAAGAATACATGGAAATATTTATGAGTCAACTAATATAAAGTTATGTGGCTGCATTTATGTTGAAGAAAATGACAATAAAAGGTTCTTTTTTTATTGTGGAAAGCAATAAACATGAAAACTTACAAAAAGTGATTTGTGTTTTGCATGCAGAATAAACTCTTACAGAAGCAGCACTCTACAACCTTTCAGATTCTTTTATCTAAAGCAGCCTTAAGCAAAGACAAACAACCACTTATAAGCTAAAAAAAAAAAAAAAAAAAAAAGAATTGATTCTGTTCAGCAAAGTAATGGATGATATAGGGCTAGAGGGAACTAATTATTAACTGTAACATTAAACAAGTAGTTAACAGAGATGAATTTTCAAGTTAACTTACAAGCAGCACAGATAACTCATTAGATTACTATATGGTTTTGCACCAGAATAATAGGAATGATGCAAAATTCTCATTAATGAGGATGTTATTTTCTCTCTTCATGAAGACTTTTGAATTTTTTTGTTTGAACATCGTGCTTGCACAAAAAGGCCATGAGCAGATGGATTAATAGAACAAGAAACTAGCATTTAGTTAAACATAAATTACTAATTACTTTTCTCTTTTAAGATTAACTTTTCTGTGTTGCTCTACAAGACTGCAATTTCTGATTAGAATCACCATTTTGTCCTGTTGATGAGATATTGATTCAGTGTTTATTCAACATAACTTTTTTTGAAATATAGTACATGGAAATCCACATATTAACATAGAATCTTCCAACAGTCCACTGAAACCTATGTTTTGCACATGCAATAAAATACAGGTTTGAAAATTTCTTATCTTCTGAAATGCTGAAGTTATTTTGAACTGTAAAGTGGTCTAAAAATATCATTCCAATGCAATTTTTACAAAATTTTAAATGTGTAACAGAAAAACCTCTTGGAAAAATCATCTACATATGGAAACTGTTCTAAAAACAAAAATGTCTTTCTTTTAAGAGAAATAACTTCAACATTATAATTCCATTAACATGAAGGATAGATTGTGACTATTTTTTCCTATCTGAAATGCAAATATAATATTGTGACAACAGGCTATGTCTGTGATGAGATATATTTCTTGATGTTCATAGAAATCATTTACGGTTCCACCCTTCTGCCAAGCTCGTGCATTACAATACATTTATTCAGTTGTGCATTGGTGCTGACTATGCAGGAGGTTGAAATTGAATGATCTTAAGGTCCTTTCCAACCCTAACTATTCTACAATTCTATGATTCTATGGCTACTGGGCATTTTAAGTACTATCTTGAATCTTTTCTCTTGTGAAGGCTTAGTTTGTGTCCTACTTGTTGTAAGCGTGTCCAGACCAAGATAGAGACTCAATACAATTTTGGAGGGAAAACTTAATTCATGCACCAGTTAGTTGTGCATTTTAAGGCATACTGTGACTCTACCTCATGTGTCATCTTGCTTTGAAAGCATTTAGTATATCCAGATAGACTTTCCTAGAAGAATCCTGGTATTGACTGTCATGAGGACAAAGGGAATTGTAGAAAAACAGCACTAGTCAGCTTCTAAATATGGTATAGGAATAAGTGTACTGACCCCTTGAGGCTATTCCTAATTCAAGTTTAAGGATATAGTGCTATGAATCATTTCAGAAGCTGGACCAGATTTCATAAAGGGTGAGTTTCTGGAAATGCAAGCAAGTGAAGTAATTTCCGTTCCAATCCCACTCTAGTCAAGCTCATCACAGATAAAATTACCTTGAGATTGTGCTTTTTGACAGTTTGTAGGTCAGCTCCCCTCAGAACTCCAAACTTTCAATTCATATTTTACTGTCAAACATTTATAGTTTTCTTATTGCATCCATTTTCGATTTTCTCTTACCTTGTGGCTTCCATGTATCCATGACTTTTTAAAGATGGGCTTAGGAGGCTTCCATATACTGGCATTTTAAATAGGGCTTGCCAAAGAGTGAAAGTTCCTTTTGTTGTGTTTTTGAAAAGCATTGCTAACCTGAACTGAGACATAAAATAACGGAGTTGGAATTTTTTCAGTGAAAGATGAGTTATGTAAAATTCCATTTTTGGAGAATGTAATGGGTTGGGGTTTTATTTGTTCTTCAGCTGCCCTGTCCACAAAGCAACCAGCTGCCTGGAAAATCAAGCTGCATGGGGGAGCAGAGTTAGTTCTCTTAATATAGCTGAATAGCTGTGGGAGGCAACAACTCAGAATACAAAGTTTTGAGCAACTTTGGTCAAATACAAATACAAATGCTAACACCTTATCATGAAACATTTAGATTATAAGAGATCAGGTGGGTTTTGTGGCTTTGCTTTTTATAAAGGAGTTATGTGTGTTAATGGCTGGATTTTAAGCATATCTTCTGAAGATTAATGTAATTTAATTGCATTCTGTTACTTTTTCTTTTTTTATTTTCAAATAGAATGTTTCTTTCTAAATCTGTTATGGTCAGTATTTGTTAAAGCCTTCACCTCAGCTGTTTCTTTCTCCATTATTTTCTGTGAATTGCGAGAATAGGCTGAGGGGAATTTCTTAACTTCTACATACAAGAAATAATTGCTCTAAGAGGTAATTGTTTAAAATGATTAGGAAAATACTTCTCCTAACATTTATTTTGATATTTGATCAGTTTGTGCGTGTACCATTTAAATAATTCATTATTACTGCTCTATTAGTTTTAACTCTCTTAAATGTCTACAACACACTGTTCTCCGTTTGCAGTGATTATAACGTCAACAGTACAAATCTATCACATTTTCTATTCTCTCCTGAAGGTTTAGTTCCGCATGTCCATCTTTATTACCCACATCCTTTCTCTTAGCAGTCCTTTATGGCTAGATCACAACCTACCACATAGTCTTTTCCTTCAGCTATATTTTGGTAACATATATTTCACATGCCCAAGTTTTCTCATTTGGCGAGCATCCTTTTAAGAATTTCTCTTTGATGTTCATACACGCAACACATGGTGCACTAAATTTGGCTTCCATTACTCATGATCACCCACTTGGCAGTTTAACTCTCACTGGTTTTACACGGACACCCTATATCATTGCTTTTTCTCTCTCTACTGTGGAAATAAAAACAGATGCTGTATATCCTAATTCATTGTTTTTCAGAATGAAATTAATCAATGTCAGAAACTCTTGCAGGTCTCCTTTACAGTTCTTTTCCAAAATAGAAGCACTATAGAATTTAACAGAACATGAACTAATGTTTAAAACAGCAATTACATACCCAAATAACAGATGAGTTTGTTTCACTAAACTCAGGATAGCATTTCTGTTGTTGGGTGTACATTTCCAGGTATAACAGTATAGCAGGAGTTATGACATTTTTAAGGAAATGAATCCCCTAAAATTAAAAAAATTCAACTTAAATTTCTATTTAGGTCTGTGTAAGTCTGTAATTACCACCACAAGGACACAAAAAAAACCAAAAAAATAACTTACTGACAGATTCAAAGCACACCATAAGACACTTAAAAGCAAGGACTGTTCAACACCCACTGTATAATGCCAAGTATTATTTTGCCTAATTAGGATCCTAAAAACTTGCTGATCATATTTCTACTGAGTCTGATTTCCTTTTTTCCCTCTGTACTGATTACACAATTATTTCTATTAATTTTCTATTTTTTTTTTAAAGCTGAAAACTATTATCACTTTCTGAATTTATTGTTCTTATTTCACTTTACAATTATTGCTTTATTCTGGTATCTATTTGGCTTATTTTCTTCATTCCTTTTTGCCTTCTGTGAATGCAGTTTGTGGGGTTTTAACTGCTCTAACAAAGTTCACCATGCAATTTCTTTTATTTCTATTGCTCTGCAACACCTGCTTCTTTTTATGATATTTTAATGCTCAGAAGGACAGCAGATTGACAGCCTTGGAAGTGGAAGTCCCATTTGTATGTTTATAGGATTTGAGCAAGCTGGAGCAGCAAAAGATTTTTTCAAGGTATCCCAACTTCCTTGGAAAGGCCACTGATAAGGTATTTAGTCCAAATTCTCTTTTCTAAGTCTTCTCAGTAGGTAGCTAGCTTAAACGGATTTTGTTTTTCAAATGGATCACTGCCTACTGGACTTAGATAAATTGGCAATTTCTGCTTTAGGAACACAGAAGTTCTCTCTTAGGCCAGAAAACATCTATCAATTGCTTGGTTACAACTCTTGCATTCCATTATCAATCCACAGTACCCACTCACTCTGACAACAACCAAGAGCTTCACAGTTTTGTACCCTCAAGTGAAGACGGGCATATCATTAGAAACAATCTGTGGAGCAATTTCCTGAAACCACTGTCTTGTTTGAATTGCAGAGGTTTGGAATATTTGGGCAACTGCATGAAAGTTGTCACAACTGCTAACATTTTTAACTATCATAGTTTCCCTCATATGAAAATCATTACTGGAATGAGTATTTACCTTGAAATACAGAGAAGTCATGTAGATCTTAACACTAGCCCCATGATACTCCATGTTGTGTGATTTAACGGGGTGACTGGTATTTAAAAAATGCTACAGAAACCTTCAGTCCTTTCAAAAAGAGGATCTGATCATATCCACTTAATACATTGTCAAAGCACAGCTCACTCAGATACAAAGAAATTGTGATTTTTTTCTAATGACTGGATTAGTATATTCATATCTTGGACATTTAGGAATGACAGGATGTGAACATGGTGGTCACAGATGAGATACTGGAAGATTCCAAAAGGAGAGGTAGAAATAATTCAAGTAGCCCAAATGGAATTTGTTACTTTCTTTTATTGTGATAAAAAGTTTAAACTGAAAGCTAAACTGATTCTAGCTGGTCAGGATAAGCCAAGGATAAGAAGTATACCTCGTTCCCAAGTTCACTTCATATGACAACAAACATGAAAAAATAGCAATGCTTCTCTAGATGAACCGCATAACATTGTTACCTCAGATCCAGAATTGCATGGATAAGGCACTTCTGATTCATAACCTTTGCATTTCAGACTCAACCAAGATCACTGAACAGTTTTGTTTAAAGCACCCAGAAGCAACCTTCTTATTAGGAAACAATAGCCCTTGGCTAAACTAAATGAGAGGTAGTCACCCAGCTCAGCTGCTATTAATTCACAGATTACCTTTCAATTTGGGAAGCTAGCTCTTCTTGTTGACGTGTGGTTATGGTTTGCATTGAATTAACATGTTGACATATGAAATGTTTCTTTCTTAGTTAATAATAAAGATGTCTTCTGACTTTCCTGTTCTAGTATTTAAGCTATGTGAAAGCTGTAAATTTCATAGGGTACACTTGTAACAGAAGAGATGAAACATAGTCTAGCTATCCACGTATTCACTGTCCCATTGCTGTAACACCTAAAGGCTCACAATCATCATCCTTTGACTGTGAATATCAGTAACTCTGGAACACAAAGCAGAGTGTGGCACTTTCTGATATGCTCTGGAAACTAACTATATATAAGCACAGCTGCCATTTGTGAGTCAGAATTCAAGATAGAATATATTATGGAATAAATATGAACTGTTCTCTTTGATGGAGATACTGTTTGTCTTCTTTTGAGTTGACTGTTCATCAAAAAAATAAAAGATTCAAAATCATGTAGTGCCACTAAAAAAATAAAAGATTCAAAATCATGTAGTGCCACTTTTTATTAGATTAATTTCAACTAAATTTCATTGCTCATTATATAGAAGTCTAAATTTGAACTAACTGTCTAGATTCCTTTTACAGTCAGTGGAAATCAGCACATTTATTCACAATTCAATTACTGTATTTTGAATTTGTGTTTGAGAACGAGATGAATGTTTGAACTGAATGTTTTATTGTCCATATTTGTTTAAATTAATCCTCACTTTTACATATAAATATATGGATAAGTTCCACACAAAGACATGGTGGAGGGAGGGGGCTGGTGGGTTGTAGGGGGAGCACAAGAGATGGACCAGAGTGTGTCTTTAGAGACATTAAAGTGATCAGAAGCTGGTCATAACACCTCTCCATGACAGAAACTCCATTAGCAAGCAAAAAATCTTTTGCACATTTTAGAGCCATAGCTCCTCATGCATATATGAAAGGGATGTTTCTGCACCTACCCAGGAACATCTCTTTCCTATAGGATTACTTTTCACAGGAGTCCACTAACATAGGAAATTCAAATCTTTAGCACAATACATACAACAGTCTTTCATCAGCTTATGTGCCTTTGAATCTTCAGAGACTTATAAAACATAATTTAAAGTGATATAAACAAAAAGGGGAACACATTTTTTAATAACTTTTTTAATTTTTTATGCTGCCATTAAAATACCAGTAACTGCTGATTATTGTCACACTTAAAAAAAGATTTGTCAGTGATACTACTTCAACACTGGCAAATGCATAGCTTCTAATGCATAAAATGCCATTTTAATATTTCTTGGCATCATAGAACAATATCTTTCAGCTTTCCCAGACAACAAAATAATCCCCCTCATTTAAATAAATAAACCCTCTAATTTTGCCTACACAAGAAACTCCATGCAAGTTAAGACAACTAATCCTGTTTAGAGATTAAAAACCAAATCCTGTTTGGAGAACAAAACCAAAGCTGAATTCAAAGAAAAAAGCTGAAATGAATTTTTTCATATTAATTAATTTCCACCAGTTATCAGGGAATTCAGGAGCCTTCCAACAGACTGTACTGAGGAATATGTTTTCATTGAATGAGATACATTCCCATTTCTTAGGACATTGAAAGTGCTACTTTATTCTGCTTGAAACTTAAAACTTGTGTTTACATGAAAGGTTCATAAACTTGTGAAAGCAAAACTGGAGCTTAATTGATGCTCTCCTGTCTTTCAGAATAGTGTTGCATGTTTATTTGTTTCTTTTAATATAGTCTAGCTATGCTGTAGTTGAGGATTTCGTAGAGCTCAATGGTAGTTTTGATAGATTTCATTAGATGTTACAATGTAAGTGTGACATTAATGCTGTGAACCAGTAGCAAAAATAAAATGAGAGATAGATCTAATACTTCATAGAAAGAGTTCTGAATAATAATCATAACAAAGTGCAACTACCTTACCAGGTTGCAAGTCTCTACCTCTAAGAAATAATTGCAGCTGCAACTGTAATTGCAATCTGAATGCTTGTGTTATATATTTTTGGAATAAAGGTTTTATTTTTTTTTCACATTCACTTAGTATAATTACTTCTATTCTGGATGCGAAAATCTTCATATTAAAAACAAGTTTTAAAAAATTAAATGTAACAGAAATCAAGAAAATACAAACAGTTCTCCTGAAGACTAGAAATTGTTATCCTAGGAAGGAGGAGATTCATCATAGTATTATATTTGCTTTGGGTTTCACACCTCAAGCTTCTGTTTCCTTTGAAGTAATTTTGTAAGCCTAGAGCAGGCTGAAAGAATGGTTCAAACTCCACTTTCTCATGACCTCACAAGAGTGACACTGTGAACCATAACAAAGAGAGTAGCTGACAGAACCGATAGCATGCCATGTCCTAGTTGGCTGTAGTTAGACAAGGTACATATATATCATCAAATTATTTAAATCCCAAGTTCTCCCTTGGATCCTGCTCCCTGGAATAT
The DNA here is from genome assembly GCA_026283785.1 of Coracopsis vasa. Classification (NCBI taxonomy): domain Eukaryota; kingdom Metazoa; phylum Chordata; class Aves; order Psittaciformes; family Psittacidae; genus Coracopsis; species Coracopsis vasa. Next base: position 20,105 of record JANHGB010011661.1, on the reverse strand, counting down.
TCACAGTGCTAATATATTAACCAAAATACTGGAGATAGCTTACTCCATGCACTACTGCCTAAAGGCAACATTGACAAGAGCAAAAGATTAGCACATTCTCATTCTACATTGTCATCAGCACAACACACGACAACCTTTATGTCCAAAACTTGTCGTGCCTTTCCAGGGAACTTAACATCAAGTGGTATAGTAATATTACTTTGAACAACTGTGATACAGCTTCTTGTTAATTTCACACCTCTGAGATGGAAAAAACCTTTTCCTGGTTTTTGGTTGTTTGTTTTTTTTTTGGGAGGGAGGGGTTGTTTTGTTTTGGTTGGTTTGTTTGTTCTTTAAACCACTGTCACATGAAGCCCAAAATAGCAGCCATAGCCATCTATCTTCTATGCGGAATAAGCATGGCTTTTCTGCCTAGAAGGGGCTGGTTCTGAGCAACGCATTGTGCAAGACACTTTGTAGCTGGAGCTACAAAGAAATTATCTAGGGATAATTTCTGAGGACAGGAATGAATGCCTTTAGCAATGCAGACATAAACACTGAGTGATCTGGGAATGGGATTTTAGATAGGTGATTCTTCTGTATCTAACAAATCTTGGTTTTACTAAGACAGACAATTGATAGAACTACAATGATGAAAGCATTCAGGCAAAACCTGAGTGAGTTTTGTTCATGTTTTTGAATGACTCCCCTTCCCCTTCGGTTGCTTTTCTTTTCCCTTCAAATAGCAAGTACCTGCTGTTCTTTATCTCCAAGGCTTCCTGAAGGCTTGGAAATAGGTAAGAACCACTTTCAGCTAAAGATTCCTCATGCTGATATATTGACATAATAGGAAGAGCATGGCTATGAGTTTGAGGAAGGAGCAGAAGGGGGGACTCAAAGTGCAGCTTTATTCGCTTCAAAAAAAGGTTTTTTGCTAAAACTTCCTTCAGGAGGGTTCTTTTGCTGAATCATCCTTGATGATGCCACCAGTTACTGGTAGAGGACTCCTGTGATTTTGAGTCATCCCTGTAAAACTCTTTGCTGATGCATTTTTTGTTTTGTTCAATAACTGTTCAATGTAAGTACACTGCAAGGGAGCAGTGACTGCAAAGCTAGGATCCAGGCTCTCAGCCAAGTGCTCTAGGCTACAATGCTCTTTTTATTTGTTCTTCTCCTCCTCCACGACTTGCGTGTTTTGTTGCAAGGTAGTGCAGACTCAGTAGGAAGAGCTGTAATAAAAGGCACTATAGTAAAAACCCTATAGTTTTAACATGGTCCCAAGAAATAAAAGCTCAGGGATCAGTCTCTCCCTGGATGCATCTCACAGATGAGGACAGCCTGCAACTTAGTTTCCCTAGGGTAGCTCTCCAGCAACCAAGCTAGGTGCTAAAATGTAGATAACACCATCAGCACCTGTTGTCATAGAAAAAGTCATCAAACTAATTTGATACCTATTCCCAGAAGAGATCTTTACTCTTTGGCTCCTGAATCAATAGCAGCATTCAATTTGCAGTGTTATGCAGAGTGGAGCCAAACCTCTGACAGATTCCTGCATCCAAAGGTAATGGCTGGCTATAGCAATTTTTCTGTTCAGCATGCTAGCTCTCTAAATCACCTTTGGAAAGTATATTCCTCACTATCAACTGGACAAAACCCCTACCTTTTTCAGTAGGCATAGACTGCCCTGTCAAAGTCACTATTGACTTAACTGGCAACCTGAATCTCATCCTGGAAATAAAAGTTTACAGTCTATCCATACTAATTCAAACAAGACTAAAATTACACTGTCCAAATACCAGGAAGAACAGAGGTCTAACTAGACTACACATTAAGTAACTTTTCTGTTACAGTTCTCTATGCCAGGGCCCAGAGCACCCAAGGATTTAACTGCCTGGGCTCAGGGCCAGCCTCCATGGTGCAGCTGTGCAGCCTTGAATTAGACAGCTGTGTAGAAGAGCTGTGTAAGAAAATGCTTTGACAAGTAAGGCCATGCCCCTTCAGCAACAGTTGTGCTTAACCTCAATCCCTTGCCTTTGCTTCTGCTGTCTTGGCTATGTCTGTCTGTGTACCTTACCTGCTGCCTTGACTTCCTGTCTTGATCTCGGATGCTTGCCTTGCCTTGCCATTGTGCATGCTCTTAATGATCTGGAGTCTTGAATGAGCCTGGTTACTTGCACCAGATCCACTTTGCTTTTCTTGTTCAGCTACTGTGAAGCTCCTGCCCTACCTCACTTGCAGTGGCTCTTGTCTCCTGGATCTCTTGTGGAGTAGCTGTGGCGCATGGTCACTTCATTCTCTATCAGTGAAAGCAGAATTCAGGTCATACAGTTAAAACTGTTGTTACTCAGCCGTAGTTTTGTGCAGCACATTCTGCCTGAAGCTAATGACGACGCTCAAGAAAAGTTTTCAGCAAGCATGGAGCACATTATCACCCTTCTCAGCACAACTTATAACAACATTCCTCCATTTAATCTTTTATTACCAACCAAAGGCTTCAGTTTTAGTTTCAACGATTTGTATTTGGAAAATCCAGGTATCTCAGCAACCACACTCCCATGAAATGGCAAGGGAACCTTTTTTGGGGTGGATATAACCGATGTCCAAACACTACACCAAAGCCCCAGTTCAGAGGAAATTCAAACATATATATAACCCGAGGCACATCTGCCATCCCCAAAAGTCAATTGGACTACTGACATGGTTAAAAGTTATGCATAAAGCTTAAGCACCTTTTTAATGGTGAACAAAATAGGAAAGATAAAGTATTCATACTCAGGTTTGCTCAGCTGTGGAATGAGCTTCCAGAAGAGATCTGACAATCTAAAATCTGACAGCTTTTAGAATGCTCTACTACCTCCTTTTTTGAGTTTCTGTTATATCACTTGAATGCCAACAGAAGAAGGGTAAATTGTCAGAAGCAAAGAAAGGAAAAAAGCCTGTTAAATAGACCTGGCTGTTATATGGCTACTACAGTAATAGCAATTTTAAAATAGAAAACTGATAAATAATAATGGGAAAGGAAAAATATGCCTATTTACTGAGGCTGCTTTCAACTGCTAATACTTGCAGAAATGACCAAATTCAGCCTGCATTTCATAAAGTCCTTGTACTGTACTGCTACACAGAATACTGCTAAGAGGTCTGTTTGTAAGGTAAGAGAGTTGCAAGGGTGGAGTGATTAAAAGTATGACATGAACTCCTTATTTCAAAACTTTTTTTAATAATTAAAATGTTTTGCATCAAAGCAGGAAGCAATAGTTTCCCATTTACTTTACACATTAGCCTGTAGATAACCAAAGAAAATATCACTCAGGTGAATTTGTGTTTATGTTAGTACTTAGCATAAGGATCTTACTACAGTGAGTCTTCATTAGCATTTTCATTAATACCACAGACAAGACAAGGGAACAGTATAAAATTAGTTTCAGAACCTCTAAGAAATAAAACCTTTTGCTGTGTCTTCTGGACACTAAAGCATTTAAACAGCAAATATAACACTGGATTCTCCTGGTCAGCTCTATCATAGCCTTAGGAACCTGCAGCAATAGCAAGTTACCAGCACCATACCTCTCAAAATGACAGCCACTGTTGATTTCCTTGCTGGAGCATAAAAATGCAGCAGAGCACAACTACAGAGATTTGTCAAGTCTTGCGTAAAGAGAGTGAACTTCAGGCAACTGGTATATGATATTGTTTCCCCCACACACAGGCCTGCATTTCATTCACTCACATATGACCTGTCTTCTGTTTGTGATCCTGCAAGATCAGAGCACAGGACTTCCTTTGCTGTGAGTGAGAAATCTGAGAGTTTACTTGCGTACCTAGGAATCATCAAAAAAGGATAAAAAAACTAGCAGTAATCCAATGCAGACTTTGGAGGACAGTGGTCTGTTTGAACTAGCAAGATTTCCTGGAAACAGAAAAGTTGAGAGAAAAGGACTGCAAAAAAATCATATATGCCTACACAAAGAAGTAGGATTTTAAGAACGAAGCAGCTTGGTCAGTTCATTCTTTTGAGTATAGTGCTCTGATTTTCTTGAAGAGCAGTAATAAGTCCTACAGCTTGTCATTCAGACACCAGAAAGCAAATTATTCACCAGCATATGCCTGTCATCTATGGCACAGAATCTGCAGGGAAGAGAAAAATTGTGCAGAGTTCACTCAAGACACAGCAGAGAGAAACACAGCTTAAGGATGATTGTAAATGTTGTGCTAGAAGAACAGTGTGGATTGCAGAATGTCTTTTTAAACATCATGTAAGAGTGAACTTGAAAATATATTCCACTTTGGGTTTAAGAGGTACAGTTTCACACAGGTGAAACATTGAAAAAAATCATTAACACTTATTGCTTGGAGACAGCTTGGGAATAAATTGGCAAATAACCATGTCAGTGTTGTCCACAGAGCTGAAACAGAATTGTCTGTAACTGATAGTGTACCACTTAGGAGGTAGAGTACAGTGGGACCAAAGGTAATGGCACACTTCAGAGAAGACTTGATAGACATACCGATACAGAAAAATGTAGAAGACTTTCAAAATGTACTCTATTGATCAAAAAAAAGGACCATAAAACTGAGAAAACTAAAAAAATACATCATCTTATGTCTATTATATGTGGAAGTCATAATCACCACTAGAAATATATTTGCATATACCAGCAAAGATTGGTTTTTAATGTACAATTATTATTCACATTATCTTGGTATTAGAGAACAAAAATGCTATAGTGAATGCGATTGTAAGATCACATATAGAATCCACTGTGGTGTTTGAGAACGGTCCAGAGATCAGCCAAACCTATGCAAAACCAGAAAACTTTAAGCTGAAGGTAATAAAAAGATCATCAAAAAAACCTACAGAATAAGAAGTAGATTCAGGCCATGCTGGAGAGCAATATCCTAAACCATGCAATCACTGGTTGAAAGTTTGCACAAGCAAAAGCTGAGAAACAGGCCTCTTGGGTTAAATAAATCAATGACAGACATTAGATCTGATCTAATTTAATTAAAATATTAAAAAAATGTTTAGAGAAACAGCACAGTTAAGAAAGAAATTTGACACTATTAGTAACAGATGTAGAGATACAGTTAATATACTTACAGGCCCAGAATGGCACAGTTACTATATATATTGCCTCTCACATGAAGTAAAATATACAAAATAATATATTTTTACAGCAAAAAGTAATATTTGTGAGGAATTCATTCAGAAAAAAAAAAAAAGTAATATGGAATTAGAACTTCTTGTGTGAAAGTGAAATCACTAGAAAGAAATGTGTCTACCACTAAATCATTCTAGGATCCAAAAAGTGAAGTTGAAACTGAGATTTCCACATAGTACTAACAGCAACACTAAAAGAGACATGGACACAATCCCAGTTCAGCTGGAATCTGTAAAGCTTCTGAAAGACTTAATAAAATTAATTTGCTTCTTATAAAAATGGTGGGGGGTGGGGAGGAAGTTGTAACATGAACAAGATCCCTTTTTGTAAAATATAAAGAAATATAACGGTTAAGGATCAGGAGCAAAGGAAATCAGGAGTGTAATGCCCAAGGAACGCCCAAATGCAAAGAAGCTAGCTACATGCATTCTTCTGATTTAGGTTGCTGCTTTAGCTAGAAAAAAAATTTCATATTCAAAGTCCTGAATAACTGTTCCTTCTTTAAAAGAATCAAATATCATCATGCATCTCTACATACCACACCAGAAATTTGGGAGCAGTAATGAATGCCAAGACTACAAACCAGACAGAGCTGGGAAACCATCCATATTTCTTCTTCAAGTTGAGCACATCATCAGGCTCTGTATCTCAGCAACATACCATAACTCTGTATCATTAGGCCTCCTTTGTTACAACACAACCTACACACTGGAACAGCAGAACCCTTCAACTAGAAAAAAAACAGGACTATGAGGTTCAACTGTGGGGTAATCCTAAACAAAGGATTAACAAAGACCTTGCTCCTTCCATCTGTGCCATTTTGAAGGAGGTATAGAATCACAGAATCATAGAATGGTTTGGGTTGGTAGAGACTTAATGGTTCCAACACCCCTTGCCAGCAGGAACACTTTCCACTAGACCAGGTTGCTCAAAGCCCTGTCCAGTCTGGCCTTAAACATGTTCAGGGATGGGGCAGCCACAACTTCTCTAGGCAATCTGTGCCAGTGTCACACCACCCTCATAGTAAAGAATTTTTTTCCTAATATCTAATCTAAGTCTACTCTCTCTCAATTTTAAACCATTGCCCTTTGTCCTGTCACTACGAGCCCTTGTAAAAAGTCTCTCTCTAGATTTCTTGTAGGTGCCTTTAGGTATTGGAAGGTTCCTCTAAGGTCTCGCCTGAAGCACCTTTACTCCCAGATGAACAAGTCCAACTCTCTCAGCCTATTTTCATACGACAGGAGAGGTACTCTAGCCCTCTGATCATCTTCGTAACCTCCTGTTGCATTGCTCAAGCAGGTCCACATATCCTCTGCAAGCCTGCCTTTCTATCAGACTCCAGGGGCTTTCTGGATTTATATAAACTCTAAGAAACTCTCACTAGTTTCCTCTGAATTCTCTGTTGCCTCAGTTTTAATTAAGTCTGGCACATGTGCGTTCAGATTCTGCTTAGTTGTTTTCCACTGTATATTTACACAGTCATCTGTGAAATCAAATCATGCAGTTCTACCATTCACTACAGTTTGCCAGAGGCAGGATAGTGTCATGAAGCCAATAGGCTTGCAGAAAGTGTCGATAATGATGATTAGACAGGTCATCCTCTGTCAAAGGACAACCTCAGTCATAATATGTTGCTCAGGACACACAGAGTCATCCTGCAGGAACATAGTTCTAGTATCAGTACAGTGGTCAACAGCTAAGCAAAATCTGAACGCACATGTGTCAGACAATTAAAACTGATGCAATTAAAACTGTATCACTGGACATGCCCCAGGCTTCATCTGCACATTAATATAATTCTGATTCACTAGGATAAGTGGATTAGTTTCATTGTAGCCACTACTTTTAATGCAGCTCTATTATTTTTGATAAAGTTTCACTCTGCTTTTAAGTGGTCCAGATATCTCACAGGTCGTTCTTTGAACATAAAGTTCGGTTCTTCCCCATCTTCCCAGTTTAGTGATGCCATCTCACATTTTAGGCCACAACACGACCTCTCTCCCACTCCAAGACCCATATGACATCAGGTGTCAGGGAGACGATAGAAAACTATACCACACTTAGGCAATGCAGCACATTGACTGTCCAGCACCAAAAGGAAATGGAAGTTCTATTCTCCAGCTACTACATTTGGGGAACATGCCCAATCTTTTAATGTGCTTACACCTCTTACATAGTCCAGCATATAAAATCTAGCAGACAGATTATGGCGAAATGTGCTGGTCTAAGTTTTGCCTGCTGTTTGTCAGCAGCAGTTGTCAAAATAAACTGTGAATTGATAGATTAGACACTAGAGAGAGTCTGCATAGTTCTATAAATTGAAGACCAAGTACAGAATAAAACAGCTATTTCTGTACTACCTATTTGCATAGGAAATACTTTTTTCTGAGCAGTTTAAAATCTGGAGCTCTTTCTTCAAAGTAATAGATTTGATAAAACCAATATTTTTTAATCCTCATAGCAATGAAAAAAATCAGTGGTCAAGCCAGTAAGTTTATCCTTCTTTGACAGCCTTTTAACATATGTACTGTGTTAAGTTTACCATTAACTTAATGCACACAGATCTTAATTAGAAGTAGATCTCTTCAAACACTGAGGATTTAAATAACATGTCTAATTATCTTTTTCCTCGTTAAGTAAGTTTCTATTATGGGCTGTAACACCTTCTTCCTTTAATCAGTTTTCTTAAATAATGTAGACGTAGAATAAAATATACTTCTAAATTTTTAGCTTGCTGCCTCTTGTTTTTCTGACTGAGAAGTCAGGCCACTGTGGTAAAGACAGTTGCACAAGTCAAAGCTATCACCCTCAGGATCATCGTTCTTCAGAACCCTGAACTTATAACCAAATCTTCAGTGTTGGAAGACAACTGTTCCTCTTCAGTGTCATAATATTAAATGGGTTTTTTTAATGAATGAAATTATGCAGGCCATTAGTTCATAATTTAAATAAAGAATATTGCAGTTGAGAGATTAGTGTGGCCAAAGAAGCTTTTTTGTAGTTGTGGTGAATGCAGGATTTTAATGAATAGCAGAGTCATGTAGCTTATTCATCTCTTAGCAACCTTCCCATCTTATCTCTCTAAAAGACATTTTTATCTTTTATCCAGAAGGCAGTTTTTTGCTCTCAGTCACAAGTGTTGACTCAAATCTATGGATTCTTCCTACATAACTTTAATCACATGCTAGTATTAGTTTTATCTGCTTGTTGTTTCCAGAATATTTGCTAAGTAACACTTTCAAAACAAAATAAAATTAATTTTAATGCATACATTCAGGTCATACATTGAGTTAAAACCATATGATATAAATAATATGATAAATTTTGAGGAATGCATAGTCAGTCTTGCCATCTTCAACAACTTCTCACTACTGTTTTAGAGTTTCAGTCTAAAATTCACATTACTAGAATTTTTCCATCAGATATTTCTCTCAGTTCAGATAGCTAGAAATTATTTAAGAAAATAATCCCCTTTGAATGCTTAAACAGAATCATTTGGATCTCATCCAGTTTTTACTGAAGTCAATACAAATTGTTAACTAGGATTTAGAGAAAATTTTCCTTTTTCTCTTTCACATATTGGAGTTAAAGGTATACATTCAGAACTTAGTGTTCCTGAATGAGAAACACCAATCCAGTTTGATGTTCTGCCTCCTAGTACCACTTCTCAAGTGCCAGCATTATGCTTGTATAGCCACACAATGAGTCAGTTTGGTGAACTCTTCCATATGAAAACATATTTTAGGAAAATACATTATACCTTTCTAGGTGAATCTCTTTCTCAGTTTCAGTTCAGCTGTACTATGTGTAGTACCAATACCGCAGATGCAACTGCATCTAAGAGCAAGAAAAGTACCATCCCATCAGGAGTGACCTGCTGTTACACTGGTTTGAAATGATCAGGAAACTTCATCTTATGCATATGCTCTTCTACCTTTCTGCTTGTCTTGGCAGCGTATTCTCAGGCTCGCTCTGCCTTGCACAAGGACTGTGGGTGTTGTAAGTAAAACTGACCTTCCTCTACCACCATTAGACAAGAGTTTGTTTTTTCACTGTCCCCTTTCTCTGTGATCCATGTGATGTAATTCCCCAAATTCTTCTCAGCACCTTCTGTGATGTAAGCTCATTTATTAAACCCAAAAGGAATAAAAGAAAACAAACCAGAGAAATTAAAAATTTCCACTATAAGCACAAATGAGCCCTAGAATAAATAGAAGGAAAGAGAGACTGGGCTAAAGGAAGAGGTAAGAAGTGGTAACTCCCTCTTTCAAGAGCAGCTTCAGACTATCAAACTGACTTAGTCATTTGTGATCTCATCTGAAAAACTCCTTTCCTACCACCCTTCCCAGGAAAGTAGTATTGGCCTCTGAGCGTGTCTTGGTTTCTGAATATTGTCATATCAACATATGATCTGCAGTATACAATTGTACTAGAAAAGTGTTCTGCACAAGTGAAATCTGAACAAAATCTATTTTTAGCGTTTCATCAGCACTTACTTTTCAAGGCTTTCACTTTTCTAAGTATCGTGGAATGAGGTTACTAAAGAGAATACTTTTTTTACACAAAGCCTCCACTCTTCAAAGGAATATTCTGACTTCAGCAGCAAAACAACTTTGAGAAATTTCAACCCCCTTCACTTCCCTGTCTTATCATTCCTCTGCCACTGATGTGTGTTAACACAGCAGACCTTTGAATTTATCATTGGGTTGAATTCAGCCACCAAGGAACTAAAAAAGGAAATCATCTAGTCATAGATACTCTGATACCTCTCAAATCTGAGACTCCCTACAGATGAGATCAGATGTGTGTACACTTTGCAGGAAAGCATGAGAGTAGATCTGTTTAAGACAGAAAGATGTGCACTGTATGCACAGTGGCTTGGGTTAGAAAAATAGTCTGAATTAAAAATAGCAGTTCTGCACCCAAGCTAATGACTTCTTTTTGCAGGCTCATTTAACAGCAACCTGGGAACTCTGTTCTGTGGTGCAGAGTTGCCCAAAGATGTCTATGAATGAAGCATACAAAAAACAGCATAAACAGAATTTTGTCTCACAAGATAACAGAAATGCTTGGAAACATCCAGACATTCATGCCCTTAAAACATCGCTTACCTCAACATGGTTCTGACAGATTCTTTCCTCCAGAGCTTTTACAGCTGCAGATGCAGACACTGGGCACTATTTGTCTTCATGTAGTTATTCTGACATTTCTGTTGTATGTAGAACACAGGCATGTTTTTCATAATGCTTTTGTCTTTCTGACCCAAAGCCACTTCCTTTAGTAGAGTCTGCAAAGTGAGAAATAAGTCCACAGCATGATTATCCCTACACAACCATAAGTATAAACTATCTGCTATTTTTCTGTAGCACAAAATCTGACAAAGTCTTAATCCCTTTGCCTTATATGCCTCTTTGGGTGTTTATTGATCTCCACAGTTAAGCATGGGCTTTGTTGGTTATTAAAGATGTTCAGTAGGATGCACTGTGTAGTAGGGCTCCAAGAAGGAAAGTCTGTATGCATATCACACTTCAAAGCCTATCATTATGCACTGAATTCCTTTTTCTATGCTTTGTGAGAAAGGATGCTGTGAGATCTCATATTAAGTGAGGCTCTACAGGCAAAATACAAAGTAAGACAGATTGGTGAATTTTTTCTGATGATAGCAATGTTCACTGGATTTGAGGATAAACAGTAAGAGAAGGACTCGTTTGGCTAAATGATACCATAAATTACCAATATCTAGGATACTTATTCTACAGTCTTTTGACAACCGGTGTTGAATAGCAATCATTTCTAGAACATAATCCATCGCATTGTAAAGTAGATATTTTGGATGTCTGCTACAATTAAGACAGATTGCATCCTAACATTCTGGGACTTAATGCTGTCTTAGACTTGACTTCAGTTTCAAGGAAAGAATTTTCAAAAAAGCTAGTTAGAAAAACTAACCTTGGAAGCAGTAATCACAAATTTAAATTAAATAGTCTGCAATTAAGGCACTCCGTTTCAAGAGGAGTGACTTAGAGCTATTTATTAAATCAGTATAACTGAAAAATAAACGACAAAATATACACTGGAAAGTTGGAACTTTTTTAAAGTTATGGAATTTCTAAAATTACAAGGGGAAACACTGCATAAAAGGACTTCAAACTGTCTGTCCAGTATTCCAGAAATATTACAGGGAATACATAGAAAACCAAGAAGTTAAAAAATTAGGGATTCAACAGGAAAAATATTAAAAAAAAATAGTAAAACAATATGTGAATAAAATAGCTTAGGTACCACAACTTAACCTAATTCAGCTTTTATAAAATAAATCAAAACAAATAGTTTGTTTTGCACTTGAAACATGCAAAAGAGAACAAAGCGAGTAGAAGCAGTAGAACTAAGAAAGGACTCATCATTTAAAATAATGTAGGTATGATCTTCTTGTAGTTTAAGCCGAGCTGGTAACTCAGCACCATGCAGCTGCTCACTCACAACCTCCTCCTGAACTGAGATGTTCACCCACCAAGACCTATCTATTATGGAAGTTGCTTTTAAACATTTGCGCTTCAGCATCTGTATTTAGCAAAGTATGAAACAGATGCCCCATTAGCATCAGTGCCTGAATTGTTACAGCTGTTGAACTGTTACCTTGAACTGTGATGCTTCTATGAACTATGGTGTTTACATAGAACTCTGCAAACCGTTTGGTACTAAGTGCTGGTTATCCCCAATTCTTTCTTTCCCAAAGAAATCGAGGTGATTTAATTCTGTGTAAGGAATGAGTGGTTGGTACACTCCCGCTCCCATTTGAGTCAGTAATCAAACAATTCCCTGTCTTGGCTTTAAAAACCTTTCTGGCATATTAGGCTTAAATTTGTAATCATCCTGTGGTTTATATCTATACATATATCTATGAATTAATCTATGCTTTTATACCATTAGCATAGTATAGTCTGCTTATTTATAAATAGGCTCTGTTTGTTGGGAGGAATCGCTTATGGTGGTGGAACTGAGGACTACATCCCCAAAGATGCTCAAAGTAACTATTATTTCTCCCTCATGCAGGAGCTCATGCATGCAGATTAGCCACAAAGTATGTACAAGGGAGGTTTTTATTTTAATGTGCAATTAAGTAATCAAATAAAGATACTTAGAAAGTAGCTGGTTGAAATCTGCTAGTAACTTTAAGATTTATTTTAATAGAGCAAGCAATTCCTTTTTAGGGAAGTCACAGCATTATTGTTACCCAAATATAGTTCAGGATGAAAACAGTGTCATAAAGACAAGAACTAGAATTATGTGCTCAAAAATGGATAGCCCCTTACAACGTACCAGAAATTGCCTTGAGGTTGTTTTAAATTAAGGTCTCAAGGAATGCTCTGGCAAATGACCTTACAACAGTCTGAATTTATTCTTATTCTCTTAGATATTTCTCTCAAGTCATAAGAACAGATTATAACCTAGTTTATCTGTGACATGAGATCATTAACTCCAGGAAGTAACAAATGATACCTCTCCTGGGCAGACTTCTTTTAAATGCTATTCTTCACAATTTACTGACCTCAGAAAGTTCAGTGCTTTGTCATATTTACCACTTTCATCATGTGCCTTTCTCACACATCATTTTGGGGTCAAATATACGGCTATATACAGTATTATAATGCGGTATGGCTATTCCATGTACAGATAATTGTAAAACTGTATTTTAATATGGAATATTAATGGGGCGTTGACCATCGCTCTAGGGAGCCTGTTCTAGTCTTTGACCACCCTCTCAGTAAAGAAATGCTTCCTAATGTCCAGTCTAACAGCCCCCCTCCAATGCAGCTTTGAACTATTCCCACGTCTCCTATTACTGGATATCAGGGAGAAGAGATTAGTTCCTCATTCCCCAAGTCCCCTCCTCAGGAAGCTGTAGAGAGCAATGGGATCACCCCTCAGCCTCCTCTTCTCCAAAGTAGACAAACCCAAAGTCCTTAGCTGCTACTCATAGGACATTCCTTAAAGCTACCACCTTTGTTGCCCTCCTCTGGATGCATTCAAGGACCTTCACATCCTTCTTAAATTTTGGGGCCCAGTACTGCACACAGTACTCAAGATGAGTACTTTGTTAACTGAACTTGCAATATTTTCTCTGAGTACCCTTTCTTTCTTTGCTTACTGAAAATGAAAGGCACCATCACAGAGCTTTTGCACTCTTTACTCCTTCCACAGAGAAAAATGTTTCAGCTGGCTGTCTCCAGATATGTGGAATGAATCCAGCTTGTCTACGTAAACTGGAACTATGTAATTCTCACAGGGAATGACACAAACCAGAAACTCAAACTAAGATTTCCTAAACTACAGTCTCATGAGGATGAGAATGGTAGCTACTTGTATACCAGTCTTATTATTTTTTTCAGGAAGTTCGTTAGATTTTTTACTATAGAAATAAAATACAGAAACTATTTATCAAATTTACATCTGTGGAAAATTAGTTTCACATGCTTTTCAGCCAGTCATTTTATTCTGACCAAGTAAGATCTCCTTAGTTTAAGCTAATATTGGACATTAAACTTGGCTTTCTTGGAAGTGACTTCCAAAAAAAAAAAAAAAAACTATGTATATGCAACCTTCACAATAAACTCTGTAATAAATTAGACAGTGTTTCCATACCAGGGAACAAAATTTATACATACAATAAAAATTTATTTCCATGGGGAACTGCATAGGGACAGTCAGTATGACCTACCTGAACCAACTGGACTCCTGGGAGTCTATAAACACAAGCATTAGCAATAGTAACATTCACAGCTGTAAAAGAGTTCAGTCAGTGAATTGTACTGAGGATGCAATTGATTAAAATTCAGATGCAGTGATGGAAATTCAGAGAAGCTTCCCCAGAACAACGTGGTCCTACATGTGTCTTTAGTGGTTTAAAGTTTGTGGAGCCCTACAACACACTGAAGCAGGAAGGTACTTAGCCTTACAAGGCTGTAGCCAGGACTAGGGCTGCATTCACTTCTGAGGAAAGGGAAAAACAGTCTCTTCATCTAGACATTCTAGCATTTTCTTAGAATCCCCCAAAGGCATTATGCACTGGTAGGTACCAAAGCCTGCCAGATATTAACTGAGAACTGATGCTGAGCCCTCCATTGTGTTGGAACTACTAGTTTGATTCTCCTGAACTCAGTGCTGTGTACTGAGTCCTAGCCTTCTCCTGCTTCTTTTACTTACCATTGGAAAAGAAGGGCTCTTGGTTTAGTAATGGGAGCAAATATGACAGCTACCACTAAGTTGGGGAGGCGGGCTTCTATCTGAGAGCTGCAACTATAGATGGGACCTTTTGTCTTTTTTGCTGAATAGGCTCTGACTGGAAGATCTGGTGTACACAAAAAATATGGTTGGAAAGAATTTGTGCAGTGAGAAAGAAGAAAAGACACACATGCCTTATCAAAACCACGTTTTCACAGCATCTCAACTTTGTAAGCTTTCCACAAGAGCTAGAAAAATAATAATCAGACAGTCTTCCCATGGGGCATCACCTATTCTATAACTCCAGGGAGATCCACTAGAAGAAAATAAACCCTAAAGAGAAATTTTTAAGGGAAACAACACAAAAAAATATGAAATATAGGTCATTTTTGTAGTAATTGGATATGTTCATTTCAGATAGACTGTTGCATGACCAAGCTTTTCTGTTAACTACCTTTGCATGAACTGCCTTGTAAACAAGATAAATTATGCACACTAAACATAACAGCCTCATATAAACCTCAAAATTTATCTCTATCAAACTTACCCTTTTCTAGTTAAGGGCAGATATTTAGTACTTGCTAATTGAAATTTATTTTCTCAATAAACTTTTACTGTCTTTTTTAATTTATGCTGAAAATATAATACTCTCAAGTTGGTAGTCCTCATCAGTGGGAAATATTTCATACAGTCTAAATCTAATCTAAATGACATAATGCTATTCATTTAATTTCAATTATTATTAAAGCTTGCTTAGTTAAGCCATCTGCTACATCCTTTATGCACTGTATTTGATTAACTCATTCAGACATGGTTGTGTGAAATGGCCTAAGTAGTCAATGAATCAGAAATGAACTCTTGTCCTACACCTACCAGTCTCTCAAATTGTCAAAATTGGCAAAGCAAGTAATTAGTTATTAACTGTAAATTAATCCTGTTTTCCCACTACCATATCTTTGAGTAGAATTAGTGGATACTTAAGAAATTGTAATCTCTAACCTTTGCAGTAATTAATACTTCTAGGAAATTCCAGTTTTGTCCAAGGACATAGTCTATAAGTACTATAGGGTTGAATTGTTTAGCCTCAGGTGTTTAAATTTCTTGTAACTATAACTTGGATATAGCAAAATTAAACAAATTAAAAAAAAATCTTATGTTCAGTCCCTCCAAAAAAAAAAATATGGGTTAGTAGATCCCGTTATCATTATGGTATTAATATCTACTGCCAACAGATAGAAAGCCCCATTAAATCCACAATAGTCCAGCAATAAAACACATTTAGTACCACCAAGTAGGATCTTGCTAAAAATTATTCTCAAACGGTGAATTCTTCACTCCTCTGAAGAGATGTAAACGCCAATGTACAGTGCAATGCATTCACTTAATCATAGAAAAAATAAATTTCCAGCCCTGCTCTCACAATCTTTCAGATCTGAGCTACATGATATGCAGCAGGTTTGAGCTACCCTGAATTTTTATTCTGTGGATCAAAGATGCTCATGGTTAGCAAATTATATGTTAATTAACTTCATTTTTTGAAAAATAACCAACAAAACAAACCAAAACCAACCAAGAAACAAGTAAACAAACAAACAAACAGAAAAAAAATAATCACCACCACTGCCAAACCCAAATCAAACCAAACCGAAAAACATAGCAAACCAAACACGGATTACCACTGCAAAATTATCCCCCGGTAATAATGTCAGCATAAAATCTGTTGAACTGTTTATTTGGACCTATCTTTACCAGTTCTGTATGATGAAAATTCACTTTTCTACCATAAATGTCACTTTGTAATCAGCTTCTTCATATTTTCCTTCACTGTTTAAAAATATTAAGTAACTCTTAGGCTACTTACATTTTAACTAAATATATTGATCCTCACTCTTGCTCTGTTCTATTGGAATGACTTTTTATTTTTTTTTTTAAGTTCCCCTAGGACAGAAACTTTTCATTACTCACAGATTACCCAGATACTACCAGTGTATGCTGATTGATAGTCTAAAACTAATTTACAAAGAGCGTGGGTTTGTTTCTGCCTGAGGTCATGTAAGCCAGTTTTGCATCATGAGTTTTTAAAGTTAAAGGTCCCAAATATCAAAGAGGATCACCCCAATCAGTTTTTTGAAGAATGTAAATTTCTACACCATTGGCAAGAACCTCACAGCCTTTCCATTCTTTCTGTAATACTAATTGCTTGTCTAAACATCTTTGAGGGTTTGCCCTAGCATTTATACCCATGCTTGGCTCTACTGTAGTGCTCACAGTGGGAAGTACATACAGTGCGAAACTGGACAGAAACTCAGATACTTCTGTAGGCAGAAATTTAAACAGAATGGAAGCTGCTGCAATAATCAGGGCAAAGGCTGGGAAAGGTAGCAGAAAACTGTTTAAATATCTTCCTCAGAATATAATGCTCGCTACTATGACACACCTGAGCATCTGGAGCATTATGGATAAATATGCTTACAGCAGGAGCAGTTGAGAAAGCACAAAACACTGCTATATAGATGGTTTTTAAAAACAAAGTGAAGAGAAACTTAATTTTGCAAAATTTAAACAATCAGAGATTTCTCCTAAATGCAATACACAAAAAACACTATATAAAATAAAATAAAATAAAATAAAATAAAATAAAATAAAATAAAATTCAATTGCTAATCTCGATGGAAATTTCCAAAAAATATAAAAAATATGACTCTGTATTATGAAGTATTTGGATCATATAGGGATACTACCTGGCCCATATCTTACCCAGTGCAGGACTGTACCTCTAGAAAACAAATGAGAAAAGCAAGAAAATGACAGTAAATGAAGACAATAGCACAAGCAGTACTTTCTTAGATTTAAAATATTAATCATTTTATACCCTGGTCTTGATAAGCTCACATACCTTGCAGTCTAAATGGGTTTAAAGAAGGTAAGTTATTATTTATTTATTATGAATAAATACGTGTTTACGATTCATAAGATATCATTCATCTTTGAGCACTGAGATCTAAGAGGAGCACTGTCACATGTAAGCCAGTTAGTCAGTTGCCCAGGACCATGTGGACACAGCCTTTGAATACCTCCAAGGATGGACACACCAACACCTCCCTGGACAACCAGTTCCATTGCTCCACTGCTCTCACAGTGAATAAGTGTTTCCTGGTACTAAGACTGAATCTTCCATGTTTCAGTTTGTGCCCCTTGCCTCTGGTCCTGCCACTGGACACCACTGAGAAAAGCCTGCCTCAGAAAGGACTACAGAATTCTTAAAGCTGAAATAATACAAATAGCCTCCAGGGTAAAATCGCAACACACACAAACCCAGAGCATTTCTAGCCAGAAAAAAGCCTTTCACAGATGCTTCATATTATATGTATCATCTCAGAAAAAAAATGCATGTTGTTATACTGGTAATTCAGGCAATTTCAGAGTAGAGTCAGAGGAGGAGCCATTCTTCCATTAATTATAGCAGCTATTATCAAGAGTCATGGAGGTTTTAGTCTTTGTTAAATGAGCTTGAAATTTATGTAAAGTACTAGAAATGAGCAAGAATGGAGAAAGAACTCTTTAATTATTACAGATAAAATTCAACACTAGAGTTGTAACACTATAGTTCTCCACTTTGATTCATCAAGAAGATTATTCTAATAATAGGCCTAAAATGTAGTTCTGCCTACATGTTGATGCAGCTCTAGCTTAGAGATTATTCATTACTCATACTTTAACTTTTGAGAGCCTTTCTTTTACATATGCCAGAAAGGTTGTTAATTGTAATGGCAACATGATGCTGTGAACACCTGCACTTATGTCATGGCCAAAACTCAATTTATTTCTCAGGAACCATCATTAAAATAGTCTGTTAATAATACCTTACAGTCATGAGCAATGGAGACAACAGAATTATGTTTAAATGTGAAGTCACAGAAATAATATAGGTAGAATTAAAAAGTAATATTTGAAAAGCTACCATTTTTCACAGCTCATAAAAAGAACTTACAAGCGATAGAACACTAAAATTCTATCCATTGTGAGTTATGATAAAGTACAGTTTGATGATAAAATAAGTACTATTGTTTCTTGCTTTTACATGCCATACCCACTAATTTTCACAGACTTTAAGAGAACAAGCATGATGTTACAGAGAAATATGATTAATAAGAATGATTTTATAACGAAGCCTTAATTCATGTATTAGTCAAGAGAATAAAGTGTGCTGCATAAAGAGCATTGTCCAGAGTTTTTAATCTAGGCAAAGTGTTGCGGTTTTGCTGTATGTCATTGAGTCTGGAATTGCTTTTTAGGCTTGAATGCCTTTGTAATGGTAGATGCAAACTGCATGCACATTAAAAATCCCAAGGGTAATGAGTCTGCTAAAGAATATCCTGTTGATATGTTACAGAAGTAAAGCATCAGTAACAGACACTATATGAAAAGTCAGTGTTCATGCTGACCTAAATGGCTCTATAAGTGACAGTATGATACAATGGAAAATTGTTGTATGTTGAATTTTAGAAAAAGAGAAAGAAATGAGACTCCAAATATCATTTTGAATATGGCTCACATCTCCTCTGAACTCCATGATCCTAAAATCACGAGATATCTCAGGAAAAAAAATCTTACAAACAAATCTTGATGCATTGAAAAAGGTACTGCCAAAAGATCCAAACAAAGCCAAGAGTTTGTCCATGAAAAGTATTAGCTGGTCTGTCGTAACTTTATGTGTATATAGGACCAAGATGTGAAAGACAAACAAAAATATTTGCAACCTTTCAAATAAATTCTTTATTATGTATAAATGATCATTTCTCTGCTAGTTTTCTTAAAGATATAAACTATATGAATGGTTATTCATTTCTAATGGGTCATATGTGGAAATCAACTTAGAGTAATAAAGACAATAACTATAGGGTGAGTTATAATTTGCTGGTATGTTTAGAAATCTAGAAATATGTTGGTAACAATTTTCTACCACAGTAAGAAAGCAGAAATTCATCAAATTACATCATTTCCAACTGTGTCAGCTGCAGGTAAGTGGGGCTCTTGTAGACAAACATCTCTTGAAAGTTCTTAATGTTATATGTATGTAGTATCATTTCACAGATCCTGGAGTCACAGGAGGCTGGATTCATTATCCTTGTGTATCAAAATGTGCTCTAAAAGAGTTAATTCCCTACATCAATTAGATAATGCAGTGCCAAAAATAGGTAGCTAAGATATCTTGAAAAATATCAGCTCTGTGTGATTTTGAAAACTCAAACCCACATGTAAATAGCATAGTATAATCAAAGTTCATATTCAAATCTCATAGAATTATAAAAACATAGAATAGTTAGGGTTAGAAAGGACCTTAAGGTCATCTAGTTCCAACCCCCCTGCCATGGGCAGGGACACCTCACACTAGACCATGTCACGCAACGCTCTGTCCAACCTGGCCTTGAACACCGCCAGGGATGTAGCATTTGCTCCTTCTTTGAGCAATCTGTTCCAGTGCCTCACCACCCTCACAGCAGAAACTTATTACTTATATCTAACCTGAACTTCCACTGCTCAAGTTTAAACCCATTACTCCTTGTCCTATCACTACAGCCCCTAATGAAGAGTCCATCCTCAGCATCCTTATAAGCCCCCTTCAGATACTGGAAGGCTGCTATGAGGTCTCCATGCAGCCTTTTCTTCTCCAGCCTGAACAACCCCAACTTTCTCAGCCTGTCTTCCTACGAGAAGTGCTCCAGTCCCCTGATCATCCTC
>JANHGB010011660.1:0-16201 GCA_026283785.1 Coracopsis vasa | reverse complement strand
CACACCATGGAGCACTGGTGTCTTTGCCTCAGCTGGGCCTGACAAAGCTGGTCCATAGAGCCCAAGGAGAGTAAAGAGGTTGTTCAGTGACAACCTTCCAAGCAACCCTGATAAAGCTGAGGTTGTCCTATTTATCAGTACTACAGAAGGGATGTGTGAGGTTGGGTGAAATGTTGGGAGTTGGCCTGGAGGACATGCCCAGTAGAGAAAGGTGAAGGATGCAGTGCTTGTAGAGCTCAATGAAGAGTCAGCTATGGAGCAGTCTCATAGCCTGCAACTGCTTGAAGGCAAGGTATAGAGATGATGAAGCCAAACCCTTTTTGTTAGTTTCAAATAGCAAAAAGGGAACACAGCATCAAATTGTGGCTTTGGAGGTTAGAATGGAAGTTAGGAGTGATCTTTTCTCATGGGGGTAGTGCAGGATTGGAACACAGTACCCAGAGAGGGGGTGAAATATGTAGCCCTAAAAGCTTTCAGGACCTAACTAAACAAAACCATGTCTGACTTGGTCTGATGCTGGTGGTAGTCCTGCAGGCAGGCAGTTGGACTAGATGACCTCCAGAAGGCTGCCCTTAATATCAACATTTCAGTGATTGTGTGAACGGCGTAAAGGTTTTGCTGAAGTTTGACTTTAAAATAGCATACTGTTTGCAAGCAATTTAGAAGAGGTGATTTCTCTATTAAAAACTGTAGGCGAAAGTGTTCACAGAAAACTTACAACACTGCCTCTCTGTGTTTTAAACAATGCTAGTGCAGCTGGAGGTTTTGATTAAAAATTATTTTTTGTTTCAAATAATCTTTAAAAATGAAGTTTTGTCACTTAATTCACACGAAATAAAGAACTTTTCATACCACTGAATAAGCACTGCAGTTGATTAGGTACTTCTTATCCAGCATGAATAGCTGCTGCACATGTATGTGTGTATATATATAGGATATCTCTAAAAAGGATAAACGCAAACATTTTTTCACTCAGCAGACTGCTAGCTCTCAGTTGTCACCTCATAACTATAAATAATAGCTTTGGAGCTAGGTATATTTCAGACAGAGGCACAGAAAGAGCGAGCAAATAGAGTTATTTTTTTCCAATTCGCTGGCACACCATTGTTCCGCTGTGGTCAGTGGTAGGATGTACAAACAGTATTTCAGATTCCATCGGAACCTGTTTTGTATTTATGCTAGGCCAGCGTCGTGTTACTCGACTGACTGCAGGGATGGGAATGATAAGCAGCAGCTCGGGCAAGAAGGAAGAGGTGCTCTTCCATCGTTAATAAAGAGGCAGAAACTTGAAACACAGTCAGACTAAGATGCATGGTTTTAGAACTTGAATTTGCCTATGTCAGCTAAGTTTTGTCAAGACAAAAGTGCTAAGAGGAATGTGGGATCGCTTTCACCAGGTTGTCTTCATCTGAAGAAACAAAGCAAGAAAGTGAGCAAATTTTGACCAGAAATTGAACGTTAGCCACTTCTGTGAGTCCTTGAATGTTAACATCTATGTAAGAAATACTATATTGCTGCGGCTTTTCCTCAGTGCATTTGCAGGAAATGCCAAATGGTAATGCTCTCCAGTTTAAAGCACGGGAGTCATGACAGGAGGAAAATGCACGTGTAAATCTGATTACTGGGCTTTTGCAGTATATTTTCTGCCCACTTTAATAAATTTTAATGAAGGAGTTAGCTTTTTCATTTGTTTGTTGAAGTCAGCTTTCTGCTATAATTTATGTGGGGTGGCAACTGCTGCTGCGGCATCACTGGAGAACATCAGCGCAGTGTTTGCACATGGCAGTACTCTGGCAATGTCCTGCTGCTCAGATGCAACCCAGTTTGCTCCTGTCACATGAAGAGTGTTTTAAAATGAGCCATCATTTACAGATTCCACCTAGAGGAGTTTTCAGCTGGCCCTGCAGCGCGTCTTTATGACCATTTCCTCTGCCGCATATTTATCCTTGGAGAATAACGAAACGCAGAGATCGAGTGGTTGTTCAGGTTCACTGAAATGCACAGGAAGGATTTTTACTGATAATTTCAAATCCCATATTAACTGCATGGAAAAAATATTTAATATCATTAGTAATCTGATCATATAATCCCCATTGCCACTTTACGGTATGTTTTCCAGAAGTTTTAGGGAAGGACAAAGAAGGAGAAGCCATACTTGAGTCTGACAGAACTTCTCTAAATATTTTGAAGATTTTTTCGTAATGTTAACCTGCCATCTCAGATTCAGAGAGTAATTGTGGATTTCTGAATTTCTGTCAATGCAGATTAATGCTTTGCAGTTTGCCTCCTTGAAGTTGGATTGGCAAAGAAAGTGGCTTTGCTGTTGTTACAGTGGTGCCCAGTCAGCTACGCAGTTGATGAGTGACTACTCAGGCACACAAAGTCACAAAGAAATACAGATCCATTGACTGCACAAAAATGAAGAGCACCATATGCTGTTTCAAAGACAAGTTACTTCAAACCAGGTTTCAGTTAGGATTCAGTTTTATCTTTAAGTTCATTCTTGACCAAGTAATGGAAATGCTCAGGAGTTGCATTTCTGCTTATTTTAAGCTTTCATTGTTATAACATAGAGAAATCTTCGGGCAAATTACAGTAGAAGTTACTGGTATTTTATGTATGTATCTGTACTTTCCTATTTATTTCAGTACCAAAGGGCCAATGGCAGTTATGTACAGTAATGCAAGTTCTTACACGCTCAAGTCTGGTCCTGTGTGTATAATAAAAGAGATCTAGTCCAAAGAATTTGGAAAGCCAGGAGGTTGCAGGGTTAGCCTGCTTTGAAATACCAGGGGACTGAGGCCCTGATCCCCAGTCCATTCTTATTTGTGAAAGCACTTCAGCACATATGTACCTCTAGGCATGTGTTTAAGACCCATTGACATCAATGAGACTTTAGCTGATGCTTAACCTCCGAGCATATGCTTAAGTTTCCTGCCGAATAAAGAGGGCCTTGAGCATATGCTTAAAAATACCCTGCTGAATTGCTGATCTCTCTCAGGCCTCCGGCCTGCCCCAGATACAAACCTTTACTTGCTTCTCTAGGTCACTTGTTTTGGCTTGGACTTCAGATTTTTTTCTTCTTTAGCATTTCCTTTTCACTCAGCTGGCCAGATCTATTTTCTACAACCCCCATTATCACACACACATGGTGTTCATTATCACTCCACATTGCTCCACATTACAAAGTCAAGTACCCAGTTGGCTAATTTAATGCTTTCAGTGAAAGTGCTATCTATTTATAGTTTTCTGCAGATTTAAAATCATGGATGGATGAAGCTGTTGTCAGTTAAACAAACATACTGTTTATGTTCAGGTGCTTTGGGATACAAACCTTTCACTATAATCCTTTCACACTCTTTCACTTTGCAACATTATTGCTGCATTAGGTGGGATATTTTAAAGGTTCCAAAAATCCACTGTAGCTTTCCCAGACTTTTGGACAAGCTGTAATTACTGTTGGCCACAGTATTTAGTGCAGAAAAATTTCTTACCAAAAATACTATTTTGTTTAAGCTGATTTTTTTATAGTGTTACTTTATTTCCACTGGAAATTTTCAATTTCCCTGCAGCAAATACATCCAAAAGTGATTTTCATATGGAATCAATGTTTCAGAATTAGTATTTTTGAATCAGTTTAGCATGTTGGGGGCTTTGGTGAAAAAAGAAAAAAAAAGAATGATATTTGAAGTTGAAGGGAAACTAAACCATTCCTTTAAAAGTCTCAAAAATTTCCTGTGATGAAAACCTACAATTTCAATGGAAAAAGTTCAAATAAAGATTTTTTCCCGTAAAACATTTCCCACATGAAAAAGAGGTTTTCCATTTACTTATAGTTAACAATGCAGAGTTTACCTGTTGTCTTTTACTACTACCAAGAGAAGCCTGTGAAAGAATAACCTAAATATGGGCTCACTATTTTGAATATTTATGCAACAGTCATTGTATTAGAAGACTGTACTGATTTGAGTCATGGATGTGAAACTCACCAAATTCACTGGTCTCAAGGTAAGTGTTTCTAAGATTTAATAAACGTAAATGAGAGCTCCTGAATGTGCCTGCAGCTCATGGATTTCTGTTAAAACATAGGATAATCTTAGCAGTTACCTAGGCACGTATGAAAGGATAATCATCTCCTAGTTCTAACAATTGTCTTTGGAAATTATAAAGAATTAATTACCTGTTGTTTTTATTATCTGATGTCCACTTTCAGATGTTTACCATTGAACATTTATGACTAAAATTGGTTTCTGCTGCACATGCTGTTTAAATACATTTCTTGGACGAATCCAGAAAACCACCAATCAGTGAACTGAAACTCAAGCTCCTACTCTACTTGTCAAGAGATTCTAGATCCTCATGTTACACCAAAACATAACAAACTGTTAAGACCATTTCATGCTTCGTTGGCTTCAAATAAACCAGAAGTACCCAGAAAAAAAGTTTCCTCCAACTTTCATTTGTCTGCATCTGAATTTGCCAAAATTCAGAAGTTCTGCACACTTTGCTCTTGGCTTCAGTCACTGCATCTAACTGGTAGGGCAGTGGATTTTGTTTTCCTTGCAAGTAAGGAACAGAAGAGACATTTTTTCCCAAAGCGTTGCGGTTAACGCATAAGGGGGCATTTGTATTTTACTGCCCTCACAGGCCCACATCATTAGCTTGCAAGGTGTTCCTCCTGGTCAATGGAGTCCAAAGCCTCCCTGTGACGGGGCAGTTTGCAGTATTGTTGCAGGCACACAGATCCCGTGCAAGTGCCAGTAGCTGGCACAATCAGAGTGGGGATCTTCCAGGACAGATGGAATCCAACACGCATTTTACAAGATTTCAGGACAGATGGGATTCTTAATTCAATGAAAAATTCCTTCTGCCTCCTTATTTTGCTGACTCAGCATATTGTTTGCAGCTGGACCAGAGTGGGAATGCCTGTGTAGAAGAGTTATATGACTTTCTGGCAAAACTAACTAGTATGGAACTAATTGCAGCCCACCCAAACCTAGCAGGAGTCAGGGTTTTCCTTTCAATTAAAAGCATTCTGCTAGAAGGCAGCACACAAGATCTAATGTGCGTGTTGGGATGAATGCTTAATAATAGCTTTTGTGGGCTTTGGGGGGAAAAAAAGGGTTTTCAGGAATGAAGGCAAGCAGGCCATGGAATTTAAAGAAAAATATTAACTAAAGGGTCCAACTCCAAACCAGAAGCTGGGAATATCTTTCCTGAAAAGAATTTTTCATCTACTAAAGGGATTGATCCAAACAGAAAATTATAAAGGCCATTATTAATTGGACTGATCTAATTAATTAAAATTACTAGAGCTGGCTGGCACTGCTCATCTTAGCAAGCCCTCTTGTTAGCAGCTTTTGAACCCTCTGGATCTTGTGATCTATTTGGCAGGTGTAAGACACTGATTCCATCCTGGTTGTAAAGCAGAGAGAGTTGGGAGGGGAATTACCTCCTAAAACACAGGGAGTTGTGATTTAGGACAGGAATTTTACTGGGGAAAGCTCAGTAACAGCTTGGCTCAGTTAAACACTATGTTTGTGCTCTTATTACTCGAATTACTCACAAAAGCAGCTCATCCCTAGAAGGCTGAAGGATTTGGATTAAATATGGTGGAGGAAAACCTTCAAAGCATGCTGTCTTGTCTGCCAGGTGGTAAAAATGAGGTTTGAGGCTGCCTGCTGTACAAAAGGAATTATGAGCCGGGAAGAGGAGAATGGAAATGAAGCTGTGGAAGAGCAGGAGGAAGTGATGTGATCTCTATGGAAGGATAGGTTAGAAATAGTGATGAGTGAATGATTTACTCTCAACAAGTGGGATAGGGATCTTTCACAAAGGGCAGAAGAGAGGGAAGGGCAAGAAAAGTTGAGGGAGTCTGTGTAGAGCTGGCCTTTGGTAGAAAAGAGGCTAAGGAAGGTCCATGGTGCTGTGAGGCACTGTGGAGGAGGAGCATGGTATGCTTGTGGAAGCTGAAAGACAGACTGAACATTAATGTACCAGAAGTCCCCATGCCAGGGGCTGAAGGAAGGAAGCTGGAGTCTGTGTTCAGGGAGAGGACAGCAGGAGCCTGGTGATTGGTTAAAGGCGAGGACCACAGCAACTGTTGCTGGTCAGGCATGGCTGTGGGGAGGAGGAATCAGGAGAAGACTTTAGACCTACTGAGATTTTTGTGGTCCCACTGGAAGGAGCTGGGCTATTCTGCCAACATAAGCAGCCATTCTTCCCCTCCTACATAGCTCATTATTTGGGGTATTGTATGGAGAACCTCTCTTCCTCCTCTTTTAGAAACGTACCCAGTATTCTTTAATGTTTTTTCATGTTTTTGAGTGCTAAGTGAAAAGGCCCTGCTATCTACTGGAGACCACTGGCTGCTTGTGTTTGAAGATCGGTATTTGAATAGGGATTATTTTCCATCCAGTAATAATGGAGAAAGATGTGATCTTAGTATTGTGATGCAAGTTGCAAAAATAATTCCTGCTTGCTTTGGTAACTTCATCCTTTGAAGTATCCAGAGTGTCTCAGGGGTGTATGTGACCTTACCTTCTAGTTACCAAACTTTTCCAAATGTCAGATTACACTCAACACCAGATTAGGAATGTGCCTGACATTTCTTTATAAGGTGCAGGAAAATATCTGGGTGGAGATGAAAGCAGATACAAGTGTAACTGGGATATTGGAATAAATTATATATTGCTACTATTACACTTCTCTTCCTGTGCTTTAGCCTACCTTTGTGTTGGAGCTCTGGCTAGCATTCAATTGTCTGCATACTTTATAAGAACTCTTGAGAAATTTGCTCGTTACAAGTCCAAATCACCTCAGAAAAGAGACTGCAACAGTTCGCTCTGTAGCATTCACATTCAGAAACAAGCTGACAGTCTATTTTTATGTCCAGGTGGCGTTGCTGGTGCAGTAGAGTTGCCAATCTGATGTCTATGGACTACTGGAAATGCCAGTACAGTATTTGATCCTGCTGCTATTTGTATCCAGAATTTATGTGTGGATAACTGTAGACCAGCATCTGAAATTGCTCCAAAATAATTTAGTTATAAAAACATAAATATGATGAATATTTTACAGAAGGGTGAATGACTGATCATATACCTCAGGAAGATGTATTAACCTTTTTTACAACACTGAGACAAAACTTTACAATTTGAAATAGGAAAGAAACAGAAGTTTTCTGGGAGGTGTGGATGGCTACTTTATGGAAATGTTCAGCTGTGATCGTGACATGAATAAGAGGCATCATCAAGATAATAATCTCTGAGCATTTAATATTTCTTATTTATTCTTATTCAATAGCATTCTGATGGAGCATTCAGTATTCTTTTGCTATGGCTTTTGTTAATATATTGTTGGTTTTCTTAGGCAGAATGGGTCTTAATGTTTATCACAATTTAAAGTTTTTTAACTAAGTTCAATTCAATGAGCAGAAAAGTAAGCTAGGTGTGTCTGTTGAATGACATCTGCTGGTCTGTTTACTTTGCTAATATGTTTTGTATCTTTTTACTGTTCTTACCTTTTTCTTGAACAGTCTCCAATTCCCAGCTGAGGGGGGTTAAAGGGACTATTTCATTAATCTCTTTCATCTTCCTTATTTGAGCCTTAGTTCTGGCACTTATAAAAATGACCACTGCCTGTACCTTCTCCTCAGTAAGTGCTGCTCTGCTTTTCTGTCTTAGCAAGTTCCTTCTCTCTGGCCATTGTCTCATTACTTTTAGCAAACCATCACTCCTGTCTTTTATTCTGCTCTTTACACAGAGCGCTCTCTCTGCATGTGCTCTCTCTGCTATTTTCAAGCTCTTTATGCTTTTCCTTATGGTGTAGTAGGGTTGTCTGATTTTGAGCAGATATGCTGTTTTACCTTTGCATGGTATCTAACACAGAATTAATGTTTTTGTGTGAGTTTGTAGCTGTTCATTCACTCTGCTCGCTTTACAGCTCTTGAATAGCTGAGTTCCTCTGCCAAACCTCAAGTCTCTCCTGCCAACATCACTTCAGCCCAGTGGTTGATACTGCTTAGTATCTCCAAAGGAAGAACTCATGACCTATGGACCTCTATGACAGTATAAACATCTATTTTGCTTCATTCCAAATCATTACAGCCTCCACTACTATATCATATACAGAGTTCTTATCCTGTAGCAGACTAGTGGGAATGTAATAGTAAATTAGCTGGATCCAGTACTGGGGTTATTCTGTCTGTGTTGATAGGAGTCTGTGGCCTTGTCTTACCATTTCATCTGCTGCCATTCATCCAGGGACTCACAGCATGGCAGTTTATAAGACAGAAGCAAATGACAGAGAGACCTTAAGCTGAGTAACTTTGGGGTTACCAAACCGTGATATTAAAGGTTTACCAGTAGTTGAGATTTAGGTGTTAACTCTTCTAATGGCTTTGAAACCTGCATGTTTCTTTGGATCACCTTGTACTATGCTTTATCTCATGAGACTTTAGATATAACCTTGATTCCTGAAATGAGGGTTGTATCAGAAAGGGATTCCCAAGTACATCGTAACAAGTAGAAGCAATTCATGACATTACCAGGTGGGCACTGTTTTTTTCCCTTGTTTCTTGAAGAAGTGATGTGTGTGTGTGTGCGTGCATGCAGTGCATGCATGCATCTGAGACTCAGGTGGTGCCTGTGGTCTGATCCTGAATTATCTCTGTCACTTGTCAGTCCTGCATGTGGAGTAGAGATCGTAGCATCTGCACACAATGGGATTAGGCAAAACGCTTTGCAGCTAGCCTACTCTTAGGAAAGGGAGTGGCTCAAGGGCAGGTTCTGTGGTCACTGAACCTGCAAGAAACCCGTACAGTGAAAGCCAAACCCTATCGCTGGTAGAAACCTGAAAGTAGCTGTGGGCCTGTTGTTATTGTTGACCTCTGTCTGTCAGGGATTATGTTTTTGTTTTTGTTTTACTATTGGGCAATGTGCCCTACTAATCTATAGCTAATTTAGAAGAGGTTCTGAGGTTCCTTTGGAAGGTGAAGAGGCCACATGTTTTCTTGTGCAAGTATTTGAGAATGACTGCTGACTGGTGGCTACTTTTCAAATGTGAGGGGATCACTAGTATCTGCCAATCGGTTAGTGTTGATTAAAATGATTGGAGATGAAGGACACACTTGTGATACTGTAATTGCACTTCCTGAATGATAGACCTGACTGTGATTAAGACCATGGCATTCCTTATAGACAACCCTGTCAGTCTGAGATGTTTTGTAAAAGTTCTTGATAAATTGTACTCGTTCAAAATTAGGAAATAAGGGGCAGGCATAACAGTGAAAAGGAATGCAGGTCTGTATGGGATTCATAGGTTGGTGTCTGGCATTTGAAGAGTTCAGGAAGGGAAGATCATAAGTGGGTTGGAAGGAGCACAAAGCTATTTGTGGCAGTAGTGGAGTGGGGGGACCAGGATGGGTGTACTGAGCTTTAGGGAACTATTTGAGCTATTCATGTTAGTTATGCCAGAGAGGATAGTCCTCTTCTGAATCTGCATCTAGAGAAGCTGTTCTGTACTGACTATGGAGGGAGTCAAGAGGAATTAGCATCTCTAGGCTAAAATTAGCTTTCCTGAGTCCTGGAGCAATAGTCTGCTATAGGAAATGACTGTGAGACCTCATCTACTCCACCACTTACTCCAAGGCAATTATCTACATTTGTTGCAGGCACTGATGAAAGCTGTTCTTAAAGCTGTTTATTTAAGAGATTGGGACTGTTGAATTTCCACTGCATCACCTCACTGGTCTTTCCAGGGAAAGAATTCTCTAATGTTTAACCTAAATCTCTTTTGCTGTAAATTCAGAGCATTTTTGTCCAATTCAAAACCATGCTAACTGGTTAATCCTGTTCACTTTGCACTACCTTTTCTTTAAAGTACTATCATAATTTTGCAAATCAGTCTGGTATTTTTTTATTTGCTAGACTGATTGAGCTTGAGCTCCTTCAGTAGTTCGTAATTTTCGTCATACTTATAGACATCTTCTTCAGACTCCCCAGGAGCCTGACATCTTTCATGAAGTGCTTTGCCACCATCTGACAATGAGACATGCAGTGGAAGAATGATTGCTTTTTTGACAATGCCCTCGTTGCTTCTTTAAAGAGCTGCCAGTTCTCATGGACTCTTTTTATTCCTAGCATGTTACAATGGCTTTTCTTGACTGTTTTCCTGAAGCCCGCCATCCTTTTTGCTCTTTGCCTCTTTTCTAAAGAATCCAGTGTCACAATTACATTCCCACCTTCTTTACCGAGTCCCTCCATAGGAGGAGGGGAGTCCAGATAAGTCCTCTCCTTATCATCCCTGGATGAATACATTTCAAGAATGCGCTGGGGAGGAGTCAGCTCACATATTGTAGACATCTAGACATTAAGTACCCAGGCCAGATGTCCAGGCTGTCTCTCCAGTCAGTGGATACATATGGGCACATCCAGGAGTGGTTGACTCCATTTACAGTATCAGCCTAGGATTAAATAACTCTTGTCAAATATTTATCTCTCTTCATTGAATATAAGGGTGTTTGAGTATTTGGTCATCTTGGATGAGACAGGCCTTGCAATATTACTTTGTCAACTAAAGGTTGTGAAATTAAAATTAAAACCATCAAATTATACAGTTGTGGTAATTTTGATTACAATTATCACAAGCCTTGCCATGTAGATTTCCCAATGTGATATTATGCTGTGCTCTAATCCAAGACAGCCCCAATAGTCCTTTACCCCTTTTAGCATGGTCCAAATACCTTAAAGCAGCAGCACTCTTTCAGTTTGGACCTCGGAAAAAGTGTGTGTGTGCTTAATATGCAAGACTCTTCCTCTCCTTCCTGCTTGAATGAACTGTAACCTCCTATAAGTATGCCAGTTCTATATTCTGTCCAATGGATTCTGCTGTGCTAATGAAATTAAAATTCTAATCTTGGGATAAGACTAGGCTTAATGCTCTTTTTTCCCCCTTTCTTCATTCATGGAAAAGATGCACTTCACTGACCTCCATCCTCCTTTAGCCTTCTATAACCTTAGTGTAACTTTACCTGTTATGATTTTAAGCCTCTTCTGCAGGCTACCTTCATTTAATGCTTCCTTGAGAATTTAAAATTAGTGTCCACCAGTTCTGGTTTTGCTCATCATGTCAGCAGAAGAATTTTAGGATGTGACAGAAGATGTTAGGGTGGTGGTCCACTAGGTAGAAAGCATGCAGAAAAGGTCAAAACACAAGCCTAAACCTGTTTGACTTTGAAAGTATTTCTGAGCAGAAATTTGAAGGGCAAAACTACAAATCAAGTTTCTGTCCAAATTTTTGCAGTTCTGGCAAACCTCTTCACTAAAACAAAATAAAATACTAGTTTTAAAAAATGTTGGTCAGCTCACAGGAAAAAAACCCTAACAAACCAGCTTTATTTTAGCAAGATTGTAGGTTTTGTGTGCGCGTGTGTGTGTGGTTTGTTCACAGTCTCACAGTGTTCTGATGCTTAGAGAACTTGACAGCGCAGTAGTGAGGAACTTGAAAGTGGATATGAAATATAAAAGACAACAGTAGAAGTTTGTCACTGGAAATTTTGTACTGCTGAGTAATTTGAAGCAGAGTTTTTCTTCATTTTAAAATTACTTGGAGCCTGAGAGATCTTATAAGAACAAACTTGCATGGCTGGCAGTGATCTATGTGATTTCCATCCTGCTCCAGTGTGAAATGTCGTGTTCTAGGCAGGCAATGAAATTCCCTTATGCTCTCATTTTTTCCACTGGACTCAGAAAAATGGCAAACCTGGTTGTGATTGTACTTCATTAAATAAAATAGCTGTTAAACACTGTTTCAATCTATTTCAGTTAATATACATTTACTAGAGAACTGGCCCCACCTAATGCATCCCATTAGACTTAAACAGCTTAACAGGTTTAACTCTCTGCATCAATTTCAGAATTTCAGGCAGTTGTTCAAATACTGGGTTTGTGAGTAAGGTATGGGACTATACTGACCTCTTCTTGTGACAAGACAAAGCTATTTGCAGTCTCAGCCTACATGTCACATCAAGCTCTTTGTAACTTTTCATGTTGCATTCTGAGTGCTTTTAGAAGTGATCCATCATACCACTCAGGTCAGGTCTAAGCTTATCTGTGAGTCTTATCTGCTCAAGACTTCTGGTGAATTCACTACTGGTGTCTTTTGTTATAAGAGGAGTCTGCCATATCCTCTCTTCTTCTGTACCAGTGGCAGCCATAGGGTTCTAGACCCTCTCCGTGCTTGAAAAATTGCTGGACCTGCGGGGAAATGCTGCCAGTGGTTTAGTAGACTGCCAAGAGTGAAGTGTGTATATATGAGGCAATGAAGGGGAGATTACTGATGGTAGTATGCAAGTGATGGAGCTATTTTTTTAACAGATCAGCTCATAAGAATTTGAATTCAAGTGTTCAAAGTAATAGCACTTTAGAAAGTAATGTAGAAGTTCACACCTTGATTTCCTTGCTTTAGGTGTTAATGGTGCTTCTCTGTAGTTTATGGATATCAGATTTGTAGGTATTCAAGCCAGAAGCCTAGTTATAGCTCTGGGGAAAAATACTTCTATAGTATGTCTCCTACAGAAAGTGGTCCCTGATTTTGGGAAAGAAGAAAGTTAAAGTACTTAGATATTTATAAACACAGATAGTCTGTAAGTCTACTCTCTAATCACATACTAGAAAAAAACATTTTTGTGACTTGAGAAAGGTTGAACTTCTGAAGAAGAAGCTTTTGTTTACAAATACAGCTCAGAATAAAGCTCCTTAAGTTAGTTTACTGTAAGATCATGAGGCCCAGATCCTCAGCAAATTTGAAAGGTAAATTAACATGGCTTCTCTGAAGGCAGAGAAGCTGCATCCATTTGTGCCAGCTGAGGATGATAGATTTCCAGGGTTTGCATTAATGAAAGCCTGGAAGTGGGTGGAGGCACGAAATTACTTCAGTATTACTACTTCAGCAAGGCCTTCTGCACATGTTCATACCATGGGACCACCATGGAGCATTTGAGGAGCAGTTTTGTCACATCAAACTAAATAGTTTCTGTTGCTGCTCTCAGCACTCAGTCCCACCAATGGCCCTCACATGGCTGCTCTAGCACACAAGAATGCATTCAGGAAGGAAATGGGATCAAAGCTTCCCAGCTCTACTGAAAATGGGAGTCTGGACAGAGAATGGAGGCACTTCCACAGAGCAGCACACCCAGGGTGCGTGCTCCTGGGGGAGGGTGGAGGTGAGCTGAGTGCAGCTGGCGGGCGTGGGTTTCAGTTCTGCTCCAAGTTTCATGCCTTCTAAGTTTCCTTCAATGTGAAGTTATGTTTATATGTATTTAATTTGCCTTAACAATGTACTCTAATTTGTCTTTATGGGACTTAAAAAAATCTAAACTGTGCATCAAAGAAAAAGCCAAGACAACTGAACTAAGTTGCCCGTAGGTTTTCCTAAAGTTAGTGATTGATATTAGCTGTAGCCTTGGCCTTATTTAATTTTTCAAGATTTTGCTGGGGCTAGAGGTGGGTCCTGGGTAGTTTCCTGCTTACAGGTTGCAGCAGATATCTCAGCTGGAATGAGCCCTTCTCTCCCCAGAAATGGAGCTTCTGAACATGAACGGGCAATTGAGCAACCAGCATCACGATACAGAACCACTATCAAAGTAGTCCCGGTCGCACTCCCTGTCTGAGTGCTGCTGTTATCCTAGGCTGGCTGTGAGACTGAGACCCCACTGGGAGCTGATTCAACTAACTTAAGTGTCAGAAAACAAGCCCAGCGAATAAGCAGATGATTTTCCTCGGTGTAGTGAGTTAAATTGCCACAGGAAGGGTCCCATGAGCGTCACAGCTAGCACAAGAGAAGGGATGGCATTGTGTGGCTCAGAGCAAGAGAGGGAAGAGGCGTGAGACACCCTCTAACTCCTTTCGGGAGTGTGCTCAGTTGGCTCTGCTGAGCATGTAACTGTAAATTAGTTGCCTGGGGAGTTTTCAGGCAGAGGACAGAAGCGCCTGATGAATTCAGGCGCCTAAAAGGTTAGGCAGTTCTGGAAGCAGGCAGAGTGGATCATTGTTGGGGTACATAGGCTTTAGATGCTGAAGTTCCATCTTCGCAGGATTTGAGCAAGCTGGATCCCACCCTGAAAGATCTGCTTATAAAACAAACAAAAGAGTTGTTCTGCATTTTTCACTGGAATGCCACTAACTGTGTTAATGACAATGGGGACCACCAGTAGTGTGAACTCCCTGTTCTAATGCAATACTTCCAGGCTTCTTAAAACTGCATTTTATAAGAGTCATCAAAGGCGAAAAAATTCTGCATTAGCTCTATGGGAGCTGCGTGCATACATCAGAAGGCAAATTTGGCCCCCAGTATTCTTCCTGCAGTGAATTTGAGTCTCTGATAGCATCAGTGCAAGAAGAATAGAGCAGTAGCTTAGGAGGCATGTGGCATTTCCTGGCTGAGTGCAATGGATTCCCCAGCTGAAAACAATAAAAATCAGTTCAGGAAGAATTTTTCAGAAAATCAGTGGTGAAATTGACAGTCTTGAAATGCTCACACAATTCTTGCAGCTGTGGAGTCCTTAAAGTCAATGAGTTCCAGGAAAAATGACAATAGTTCTGGAAACTTTCCCATGACTGCCTCTGGGCAAGCATTCAGAATAGCTCGTTTACTCAACGATGCTAATTCATTAATCATTAGAGATACTTTTGTTCAGTTCCCTTTGAAGTTGGCCACAACTTTTCTTTTCTCCTAAGATGAAATGTGGTCAATTATATCCATACATGGATATAACACGGGGCAGGTTCTTCTCTTTGACAAATTATTTACTAGCTTTGTCAACCCAGGCTTCTTGCTCTCTGATGTTTCCCAATTGTATATACTGACCAGAAAATGTTGCAAGTCATCCAGTTTTGCTGTATTAGATCGGATTTTCTTTCAGCTTAGTCCTTAATGTCCTCAGTCATTATGGTAAACTTTGATGTGATTGGCACTTAATTTTCTTATTATAGGACACAGCTCATAGCCAACTATAGCATTACCCTTTCAAAGGCACGACTAGTCCAGCATTACCCCTTCTGCAGGAACTGATAGGTTTTGACAACCTCCCTTGCCTTTCCTGCCTTTCCTTCCATTTCTGACCTGATGGGTAACCAAACTTGAAGCCAGGTGGTGTCAGAGCACTCCTCTGAGAAGAATTAGCTTAGCTAGCCCCGCTTTCCCAGTGGATTGGGCTGTCTAGTTCTGAAACTGGGCTGGAAAGAGCTCACTCTATCTCTCCTAGTCCTCTTTAGTATATCTGGCCTCCCCAACAGCCTTTCTCCTCTCCTGTGGGTGAGGTTTCAAGAAGCAGCTGAGTCAGCCCACGAACTTGCTGCTGGTGAAAGGGGCAGGCTGGTTCCTGGGCACATGCTCCATTTGTCTCTCTTCTGTCATCTCTGGGATGTGTCTGATCTATTAGCTCACTAAAGTGGTGAAAACTATTCACTTTTTCTTGATTTGTTTTGTTTTGTTGGGTTAGATTTCTGCCAGTTTAGTGAGCTGAATTCACTTTCTAAGGCGTCAAATAAATGCAAGAGCTGGTGAAAAGGAAGGGTAGGTCTCCATAGCTGACAGTAAGAAAGGGAGAGAGAATGATATTGGTTAAACTGAGCTGCTTTAAAAAAAGATGGCAGCTGCTGCTGCATTTTGAGTGTTTCTGAGAGTACTTGCTGCATTGAATGTCTCAGGAGAGATTGACAGGAAGTGCTTGGTTTGTGGCTCTGAACAAGGTTCAGGCCTTTGGGAGGTGTTGAGCTGTTCAGGCAGTTCATCCTGGGGTGTTTCCTAGTGGTTGACCAGAAATGAAGTTTGAAGGGCAGAGGGGACTGTGGATTTTAGACACGTGGGTTCAGGGGACAAGCAAGCATATTTGGGGCTGGCAAGAAGCCTGTCTAAATTCTACCTAAGGTCTCTTTTGGTTGTGGACATTTCTTCCTTCTGTTTAGCCAAGAAAGTTGTAGTGGTGAGGATAGCTGTTACACCATATTGGTGCTCAGAAGCTGTATTTGAGCTTGAAGTTTTAATACATAGAGCTGAAAATGATCTACAACAGATGCTCAGCAAATTCTGCAGTAGGCAAGGGAGCTTTCCATTGGTGCTCTGGGGTATGGCAGAGCAGAGGAACAAACTTCCACGTCACTGTAATGTCAGAGACCTCTGTGTGGGTTCTGATACTCAC
>JANHGB010011659.1:0-40734 GCA_026283785.1 Coracopsis vasa | reverse complement strand
CATGGAGGCAGAGACTGCATGGGGCTCTTCATCCTCTGGTGAAGTGGTGGGGTGGCTCTCAATGTGTGTCTATGGTTTTTGTGAGTGTGCTTTACTTTGTGAGCCCGGCAGGGCAGTGTACAGTGTTCAGCTGACTACTCATTTGCATGGTTCCTCTCCTCAAACTGTGGCCAGGTGGCTGGGTGCCTTCCTTTCCTTGTCCCCTGAGGGCTCTGCTTTTGAGACTAGTCTTGGTCCCCACCTGCCCCTCCTGCTCGTGCTTTCCTGCTCAGGAATGCTTTGAAGTCACTGTTGGATTTGAAGCGGCTTGCCTTGGCTAAAGGTTTGACAGAGTGATTGCAGAAATGGTATGTTTCTATTTTATGCTTAGCTGTGCCAAAACTGGGGCTGGCCCCAGAATATGATCTGTGTTGTTATTGGGGTTTTTACTGCTGAGGTTATGGTTTCCTGTAATGCGCTTTTAAAACTTGAATTTTGTTTTTAAACTTCAACTCTGTCTCTTTACATGGTTTGAAAAATTAAAAACAAACAAGAAACCCAGAGGAAACAAACAAGACCTCAGAAATCATGGTATGTGATTCCCACTTCTCCAGAACAAATTGGCTTTCAACAATAAATGCAAGCATCGCCTCAGGCAGTGCTTTGTACAGGGAAATGCTTGCCTATGTATGGAGTCCACAAGCTGTAATCAGTGTCGTGCTGTCTCTTTGTGAAGAGGCACCTGTGGTCTTCATACATTTTGTATGTTATGCACACACATAGTATATATTGTGTATATATGAGACAATACGTTATGTGTGGTGGATTATATATCCTAATTTTATTTTTTTGATATAAACTCTATCTAGAGAGAAAGCGATATGTTGTTCTGCATCTGCCTTTTTTTATCCAAGTACTGAATCAATGAAATGAAAACAGAACCTCCTCTGCTTTGACTTTAAAGTGTGGACAAAGAAATTCATTTGTGTTTTGAAAAGGCGCTGTCAAAGCCATACTGATAATTTTTGTGGGCACATTCCAATGCAACTTTTATCCTGTGTGGGTTTTTATTTTTCTGTGTTTAGGAGATGGGGAGGAAGCCATTTGGTGGTGATAGCCTATATTTGGGTGATTTTTATGTGGAAGGGTAACAGTCAGTCAGCATCTGTGGTTTTAAAGGATGAGAAGACTTTTGAATTTCTATATGCCAAGGACTTTGGAAGGTCCAAGCTCTCAGTGTTTTTCAAGCTTGTAACTTATACTTGGACAGCAGCGTATCTAGAAAACATCAGGTTTGATTTAGAGGTGGGCATTTTGGTGCTTACTGTTAATAATTGACAACTTTATTTGCAGTCAGACCTCCTTTAGCTTCCAGTTCCACGTATGAGATCTCCTTAGGGCCTTCCTTCCTGCTGAAGCAAAGTCATCTGCTTTTAGAAACCTCTTTCTTCAGGTGTTTGTAGACTGTAATTAAGTCCCCTCTCGATTTTTGCTTGGATACAGTTTAAATGAGCTGCACTTCCTTGATGTTTCTCTACAGGGGCTATCTTCTGGCGACTGAGCTAGTGTAGTTCCTTCCTAAACAAAGGGACATTTGCAGTTCCTTTCCAAAACTGTGTCAAGTGACCACAGAAGCTGATTTCCCAGGAATAGTTTCCCTAATGATGTATATTAGGGGAATACTCCTCCCACTTCCAGTCCTGCTGTTTCTGAAACCAGTGATCTCATTTTCTCTGCAGTGTTGCGCTGGGAGTTCATGCTCACTTACTTAGGCACTGTGAGCATCAAGTCCTTTTAATGCCAAAGCCTGATTGCTGCCATAATATGGATACGCCTTCACAACATCTGCATGGGGCGTGGGGAGGAAAATGGAGGTGGGTGAGAGAGAACTGTTTTATTTGAATGTAGTACTTCTTTGGATATTTTTCACAGATCTTATAAAAGACTATGATTTTTTTTTTTAAGGCATTTAATAGTATCAAGCTTTAAGGCTGAAAATCCAAGCTAACCACCTCAATCTGTGCCTCACTCCCCTATACATAAAGGGTGATGCTATAAAAATAACATTTTTTTTTTACTCCTAAGTAAAAGAAGTAAAAACATCAGGGACTGTATCACAGCTGACAGGTATGCTTGGGTAAAGTCATAGTGGGAAGGGAAGTTAAAGCAGAACCTGTAACTCAGACATCTGACTGAAAACTGTCAAATTCTCTGCAGGAAAGAGGGTATTAGCTCTGATTGTTTAGATATTGGAGGAACAATGTGTCCTTGTTTCTATCTTAATAACTTTGATAGTGATACAAATAATCTGTGGGGTTTAGGTGGACTCCATGCTGCTCAGGGAGGGGAATGTTGGTAAGACAGGTGATCCTTTGTTAGGAGAATGGCTGCTTCTGCTGTGTGAAGTGATTACTGTATATCGCTGCCTTTCATCTTTGCCCATTTATTTAATTTTTGCCTTCCTGGCAGGCACTTTAAAAAATAGGACCCTGATGTTTGGTATTCAAACAGTATCTCCTTTGTTGAGGCTGTTTCAAGGGGTTTGGTTTCATTATTTGTGGTGAGAGTGTGTGTGCATGCTGGGAGGGGGAAATGCCATCTGGAAAATCTGCAAGAGGAACTGTTTGTCAATGAATATGGGCTCTTACCTCACGGGAGTTGGCGGGTAGCTTTAGCGGCATCGGAGGTCAGCATTTCAGGCATGATAAACAGGGCTTGTGCCTGCCAGGATGTGCTACGTGAGCGCAGAGCTGGGCACTAGGTATGGTGTGAACCCAGAGGGTGGACAAGGAAGCAGTTATTCATCCAGAAACATCCAGTGTGCCTTCGGAAGGCTGGAGAGGCTCAAACTGCAGAGCTGGGGACTCTGAACTTCCTTATGAGTGGCGTGTACACCAGCACACCCAGAATCCGTGCATCAGCAAAAGCCCCTTTCAGGTTCCTGATGGGATATTTCTGCTGACAGAGATGGAGCAGCCATTTTCACCACAAACAAGTTGTGTTCCTATTCCAGAGGTGTTTTCCCCTTGCAGCTGTGTTCCCGATTTGTAGCTGTATTTGTGTGGCATAGAGCTATTGTGTGGCATGGATCCTGCTGCTAGCTGTATAGGGGCAGCAACCTCAGAGGTAGGATGCAGGCAAGGATGCAGTGCTTATCCAAAGAACAGCTTTGCAAACGTGAACCCTTGGTGCAAGTGTAAATGCCATCTGAGTCAAAGGGTCTTATTAACCTGTGATGAGCTGAGTCTGAAACTGCATACTGTTGTGCAGAAGCAATGCGGGCTGTGCATCTATGCTCTGTGGTTCATGATGGCAGTACAAGGTTTGTCATGGATCAGAAGGAATTAGTTGACGCCCTTTTGTTCAAATCCATGACACAGCTAAGAGGGAGATTATTGAAATATGCTTTGCTAGAGAACAGTTTGACTCATGAGGGATCTCCTTGCATTACGCTGTCCAGAGAGGTCTCTTCTGTTACCTGTGCGAAGCACTTTGACCAGTAGTCTGTTGTGGTCTCCTTAAGTTTCTGGGTTTGTCTTTCTTTAGCTGCTTTATCTGTTGGTTGGACAATGACCTTGAGAAGGTGAGATCTGCCTCTTCATTCTGCTTATGCAGATAAGCATATCCCTTGATGCTTCTACGGTTCTTGTTTGCAGGCTTGTTTAAAGTGACATGCAGTCATGCATCTCTTTTCTGCGTAATTATGATCTGTCATAGTGGTAATGGCGATACGGGGTTTTTTTCTTTCCCCTTCAAGTTTAGGTTCAGTGGTATACCCCTCAGGAGGGTTTGTTTACCTGGTGGTGCTGTCTTCCTTTTTACTGTAGGGGAAAAAAAGGTGAAAATGGTGAAATGATGTTGTTTCTCTGAGTACTTGCATTCTCTGTACTTGGGAGGGGTGAAGGTGAGATAGAGAGTGCAGCTCTACCTTAATTTATTTAAAAATACACAGCAACTCACCAATGCAATGTGGTTATCCATGCAGAAAGTGTCTCTGTTAAACTTTTTGATGACTAGTGCTGAAATGAATGCGGGGAGCAAGGCTTTTTATTTACTTCATAAGCTCTGTTTTGCTGTACATCTATCACAGAGGGTGAAATTTATTCAATATTGGAGAAGATCTATTTTTTCTCTGGAAAGGAGGGGGTATGTTGGACAAGATTGAAGACTCACTTGGATAGAATAATGTTGGATAGAAATATTTTTTAAAAGGAAAGCAAAACTTGCTGGGAACTCTGATATTAAAAAAATGTACAGTTGAAGTAAGCATTTTTGACCTTGTTTTCCACTTTTCCTCCCCTGCCTTCTTATAATACTATATGGAACAAGAAAAGAAGCAAAATGTTGAGGTTCTTCAGAGGAGTATGAGTATCCTAGAAAGCTACACATGGTGTTGTTAAGATATTATGTTTAATTTTTTACATATATATAAATACAGATATATTAAAAAATTGCTTTTGACAAACACAGAAGAGGTATTCTGCCATGTACAAACACAGCCCTTCCTGGTTGTGTATTTTTCATGTACATCTAAATCACACATACTGATCATCGCTTCAGCTGTGATGCATAGAGGAGCACTGAAATCCATGTCTGCTGAAAACTATCATTGTAATGTATATGGTGTGCAGCATAGAAAGAAGTTGACTTGAGTGTGTTGTGCACCCACATCCAAGTGTATAGCTCAGCCTTCATAATGGACTTTAAAGATCTTAAGTTTTCATTGTGCAGAATGTTGCATAGCCTTTTCCGTTTTGGGTGTAGTGATCTGGAGAAAGAAAAGAGAAAAAGGAAAGTCAACTTGTGGTATATTGACTAGATCCTACTAGCATTGCCTATCTTAACAGCAGATGGTGGAACCTACAGCAGGATTAGTAAATAAAAACAGAGGACAGAAGGAGTTTGCTACTTGGACACCTTGCTGTAGATAAGCACAACGTGAAGTGCTTACACTTACAGTTCTGAGGTAATTATGTCCTATTTTGAGCTTCCCCTCCTGGATTATCTCATACACAACATTTTAGAACATACCACATGTTGTATCTGGGACCAAGCTGGACTTGCAAGGAGTGCAAATGGGAAAGGACATGTTTAAAGCTTTTCGTATCAGTGTTAACATTGCCTCAGTTCACCGGTTGAACTTATTTTGTCACTTTGTAAAGCTCCTACATTTTGGTTTTTGTTTGGTTTTTTTGTTTGTTTTTTTTTTAAGTGACAGATGCATACTAAATGTGAGTCTACAGGAAAAGTGGGATGATCTTGGTAACGGAAGCGGCACACAAGCTTTCTGAAGGAATGTAATTTTAGACATGGACACTGAAGATAAGATCTTAAATGCATGTGTCACCCTGGGTTGCTGTGATGAATGGGTTGTCTGGATGCTTGGTTTGAAACTCTGATGTTTAACTTCCAGAAGAGGTATTGTTCACAGCTGCACCTGAAAACTCGATGCATACTGTATTTTGATAAAGTATAACAACAGTGCTAAATTGTTTGAAAAATCCAATTCCAATTATCTCCAGTTAGCCATTTTAAATTACTAGATACTTGTTGGCCTAAATTTCTCCATGGTTTACTTGAATTTTCAGGACCTCTGTGGAAATTAATTCAGGTTTGTGAAGCATCTCCCTAGAAGGGAATTAAACAGCCCTGTGGGAACAGAATTTGAATTGTATTGGGTAAAGGAGAGATGAGGCTGAGCATGAGACCGTGAGAATAACAAAGCGTGGAATAACTCCCCAGTTAGGGGAGCAGCATGCATTCTGCTTGTTGGGTAAGGCGCAGGTTCTATAGAGAAACTGTTTGATCATGTTGTTAAAACATTCCTATTTTTAGATATATATACTGTGCAAAAGTATACTGAATTAAACCTTCATAAGTATTTCTTAGTACCTGGGTGCTTTGCAACACTGATGTTCAGTTAACATAGTTTGTATGTGAAATTTATCAGTTCTAATTAAATTATTGCACAGAGAAATGGTAGCTGAAATTTTGGTAAGTACTGTGTAGACTCCTTAAATACCATATTTTGTGTGCCAAAATGCCTAGCATTCATGGACTTCTGCAAGGATAAGAGAGGAGAATTCTCCTCTAAACAGTCATTACATGATAGAGCTCTGAAGTTCATAGGAAGTTTCAGCTTGGAATGGGGACTGGCAGCCTGCATCACTTGTTCAACAGTGAACTTTGGAATCAGTGTTTTGAAGCCTGAGAAGAGATTTTCACCAGCCAAAGTGGCCATCTTTAGGATGTGGATTTTCCTAGCCATTTGGATAGCTAAATTTCTTGGTTAAGCTTTCTTCCCTCTGTATCTGAATGGTTTGCAGGCACGTTTTTCCTCATCTTAGCAATGCAGTGTTGCTCTATTCATATCTGTCAAGAATACTGTCACCCAGATAATTTTCTCTGTTTTTTGTTTTGGACAGTCTCAACAGTTCAGGAGTTCCTTCTGGATCATGTCAAACATAAATATAAACACCTGTAATTTGTCAACACCAGTAATCTACTTTTTCCATACCACGTCTTTCTTGTTTTGGAGAAGACAGCACCCTTTTCCTCCAGTGGGTCCCTTGAGCCAGCCTCTGTCCTCTCATTTCAGTATTTCATGAGCACCTTCTTGCTTGGCTTCTTTATTCCATGAAACTTCTCTGATGGCTCCCCATAACCCTCCATCTGAAATACTCTTCTCTTGGAGAGGGTATGCTGTGCCTCTCAGTATGACCAGTATTCTATAGCCTGCTCAATTTTTCTCATTTGCCTAAATTTGTCTGGTTTTGGCAGAGTAGACTAAGGTGCTATGGGGTATTATAACAGTAAACTAAGAATGATTTACAGATAATGTGAACATGCTGTGCTCATTAAGAAAAGGAAGGAGAGTGGGAAATGGCCTGGTAGCTGTCTTAGAGCAGAGAGGAGAAAAAGTAGGAAGGGGGAGAGTGTCAAGATGGGATTCCACCACTGTATTGCTCCATCCCTACCTTTCACAGGGTTATTCATTTGGAATGAAAGCTGTCACAATGCATCATAACAGGCAGTGTCAAAGTGTTAGATGCAGTTCTTCAAAATTATTTTGGTGTTAAATGCAATGTGTTGCTGTCGCTGAAAGCCATCCATAACCTTACAAACTGGTTAGACTGGCTTTAAAGCCTAGAATAACTCCAAGCAGTTTGTGCGGATCTAAGTGGTGATGGCAGGGATGTCAGGTTAATCAGCAGAGTCAGATTCCAGAGGACTAAAATGACCAGCTGAGGGCCTGCATATCTTACAGTTTTACAGCAGCTGAATCCTCATGATGAGTCTGTGAGTTAGAGGTGACAAACATCACAAAGTGCAGCCTTAGAGGACATGCCCTGTTTCACTGGGCATCCATGGCTAGATTTCTCTTCTACTTGCATGATGATACAAATCTCAGAAACTTCAGGGCTAATTACTTGCTTCGCTGATAGCTCTCATTTATATGTAACCTTCCTTCCCAAAGGGCATCTAAAGTAGATTACAGATGATCGCATTGGCATGTGTAGCTTGCCCCAGAGGTACAAGAGACAGCAAGCGGAGGCTCTGCACAACATGATGTGGGGGAGATTTTGGCAGAAGTTATCCAAACAAGCATTTTAAAGTTGCACTTCCCAAGGCGTTCTGGATTTCCAGGCAAAGATACCACTTTAAAGCTTTTATCTGAATGATCCTCACACAGTGAGGTACAGGTAGTCCACAGATCCACTGAATATTTCATTGCAGTCAGCAGGGAGTGACCTGCGCTCTCTTGTTTGTTAGCAGAGAGGCTCAGGGAGGGTTGAAAGAGAGCAATGTCCTCTCTTCTGAGTTAATATTTAGACAATGCTACCTCTTTTTTTCATAAATACTTCTATCTTTATATTCCTGCATTTCCCAGAAAGCTTTGGGAGTAAGCTCTTCAGAAACTTAAATACAGTGTTCGGCCCTTGCTGTACAGTTACTTCTCTTGGCAGAGCTGGGCTAGCTGTTCTTGAGCTTCTGATTACAGGATACATATTTTTCATTTCAATTCCTTGGTGTGTCTTTACTCAAATTACCTCCTTCCTTGCCAGCGGTGGAGGTTCGGCCTCACCACAGAGTAATTACTAGCACTGGAGATGCGCATGCTTCTCCCTTCTTCCAGTCACCCAGCTTCTGCCCAGTGCCTGTGTGCCGTATGTGTGTGTGGTCTTAACAGCTTGGAGGGTGTAAGCCTGCTCTTATTTTTGTTGCCTGTTTGTGGCTGAACTCTGCTGACACCTCACCAGCTTCATAGGCTTAGATGTGTAAGGAAAGGTCTTGTGTCAGTCTTGCAGGCTGCTGGTGGCACAGCCACAGCACCATGTCTGCCTCCCGCAGTGTTGATGCAGCATGTGGTTAATTCAGAGCTCTAAGGTGTACATGTTTGCTCTCTGCTTTAATGCCATATATGCAGTAAATACTCTGTTTGAAAGCAGGATAAAGCTTTGAAAGAAAAGCTCTTATCTCTAATGTATATTTGGCTTCAGATTCCAGCTGCTCAATTTAATGAGCTCCCACAAATACTGATGAGTTGTAGCAGAGAACTGTGCTGTGTGCTCTTGGGATGCAGTACAGCTGGTATAG
The DNA here is from genome assembly GCA_026283785.1 of Coracopsis vasa. Classification (NCBI taxonomy): domain Eukaryota; kingdom Metazoa; phylum Chordata; class Aves; order Psittaciformes; family Psittacidae; genus Coracopsis; species Coracopsis vasa. Next base: position 32,157 of record JANHGB010011659.1, on the reverse strand, counting down.
GGTACTCTTCTGCAAGAGAAAATAATTTATATGACTGAAGTCTGGCAACAGGGATGGGAATAATTTTAAGTCAGAATTACAGTTGCCAAAAATGCATTTGATTTTTTTATCTTTTTTAAGTGGGGTTGTTAATAGCCTTGTAGGAGTGTTTTAAAAGTTGAGATCTTCGAAGTTCCTCTTCTGTCATGTTTTAGACCTGGGATAGTAAGTCCCCTCTCAGCAAGCCAAACAGCGGCTGCTTCATGAATGGAAACTACCAACTTACCATGCCAACTATCTTCCAGTTCTTGACAGTGCAAGGCAAACCTTTCAGCTTTGTTCAGTGAAGAGTTGCCTGACTTTCTCCTGAGTAGCAAGCTTGCAGTAAGTGGAGCTAAGGGACAATTCTGCCAATGCATGATGCACGTTTCGTTGCTGCCAGTCAAAATATGCATCCCATCCTGTGACTTCCAGAGGCTCAGGGGAGGAAATTAGCATGATCACCACAGCATTGGTGCTCCTGTGAGATCATCAAAGCCTTTATCCTCTTTTATACTTTCTAAATGAATCCTTGGGGGAAAATTTTGAAGTTAAAAGTATGAAAAATCCCTTGGTTTTAAAAGTATAATATCACCACTCCAGCTATTTGGTGATTGCAAGCAGTAGAAGGAGCAGAACTGGCTAAATGCTATCTCTACAAGGAGGAATAAAACTGAGTCAGCAGGCATTAGCATGTGTAGGACATAGCTCCCTGGCTGCTTTACCCAGTGTCTTGTTTAGTCTTGTTCTCCTATGTGTAAGCAGCTTTCGGCAATGTACAGTGATTAGTGTCCTGTGTCTTTCCTCACTGCTCCTCTGTGTATCCTGGGGCTAGGATTAGGTTACAGCCCTGAAATGGCATGGTTGTCTGCATTGACTGAGAGCTGAATAGTAAGGGCAGAGTTTTATTGATAGCCTTCTGTGTTTGTTTCCCTTCTCTGGAGGAGGACTGCCATTATTTTCATTTGTAGTCTTTCTGTCTCTGACCTAAACATGTGGTGTCCAATTTCCTTCCCTGGCAGGTGACCTGGAAAATGAGGAATGGTGTCTGGCTACAGAGCTTACTCCAGCAGCAATAAAGACTGAGCAAGTGTTGTGCGAGACATCAGGCCTTGCTCCTTCAGTCAGTCTCACTGTCACAACCACGTCACTGGAGGGAGAACAACCTGAGCTACAGACGGATGCCCTGGTACATGCAGATTTTCTGTTCTCCTCTCTGCTCAATTAGCTACAGATTCTCCTAAGACTGCATACCAGTGTAGCCTCCTTGGTGCCAAAGCTTGTCAATTCAGGATGCACACTACAGTCTACTTTAATGGTTTTTAATGTTTACTGTAAGAACTTGTGCTTCAAAACACTTATCTGCATCTTCCGTTCTTAAGGGTTGAATGCACAATTTTCTCTTCTGTGCCAGCCCCAAAGCTTGGAGCTTATGTGGTTTTAGAAGTATTTAAACAGTTTCTAATGAACCAGTCCTACCTAAACTAACCCATTTTCCCTGTCAAGCCTGTGACAAGCTAAGTGTCTTCCATAATAACTTGCTTAAGTGCTGCAGTGCTTTCCCTAATGAAGAAGACTCATTGTTTTAAACAATTAGAGAGTTTCCCTTGTTTGCCTGCTAAGTCACTTCTGCCAGGTCTGTGAAGTTTTGACAATGCAAGCTGCTGCTTCCACACCAACCTGCCTCATGAGGAGCATTTGTGATGCCTTTCTGACCACAGCTGGAGCAGCCAGTGGGTGTGCTCAGGGGCTTAGTTTGGCTATGGTTGGGTTAAGGAGAATGAACTGCTGTAGCTCATAGCTCACCAGGGTCCCCTGTGAGTGGAGGAGGAAGCACAACTGTTCTCACTCCCCAGGGTGCGATGTCAGTCCAGGCCGGGTGGAGTTAGTATATGCTGAAAATAAATGTTTCCACTTGGATGTGGATCAGAAATATGTGCAACAAATTATTTTATGAGAAACTGAAAAAACTCAACACGAGTTTCCCATAATTCTCTTCTAGTCTGAATGTGCTATCCCCAGTACATAGTCCTGCTGTAGTCTGCGATGCCATGATTTGCAGAGTACACTAGGACTAGCTGGTGGCTCATTAGCATTGTGTGGATTAGTTACACAGTTATTGAGAGAGATTTTGGCTGCATTGAGCTTGCTGATGTGCCAGACTGACTTCCTCAAGCCTGGATCTGTAGCACACAGGCAGACTCTGGGCAGCAGCTTGGCAGCCTAGTGCCCCAGCCCTGTCAACAGGGCAAGCATATGTTTCCTCCAAACTTCAGTCATCCATGACTGTTTCTTTTCCTGCTCCTCTTCATTGTGAAATGAATTTAGGTCTGATATTCTGGTGCTTCAGTAACTGGCACCTTGTTCTTGCTCCCAGATGATAACACTGCCAGGAGTGTTTCTGTCTCTGCTCGAACAGACTGTGCGGTCCGGCAAATCCTAGCGGCAGCTCTGTTGCTAAGAGAAGTAATTTGAGTGGGTTGCATGCTAGCTTTCAGTCTGAAATGTCATCTCTGAGGCGTAATCTTTTATTTAGCTAAATATAGTAGTAAGAAAAGCCATAGTGGGAGTAGTCAGGGCAATATTCTCTGTAGCCTGGTTTAGCAAACTGTGTGAAGCAGTTAAAGCTTTGCCTGTAGAAAAGCAGGAGCAGAAGGAACCTCTCCATTTTATGGAGAAGTCATTCTTAAATCCCTCTATTAAGATTTTTAAGATGTGTGCTTTGGGTTTTCATGCTGTTAATTTCTCTTTTCTAGATGAAACCACTGAGCCAGAAAGTTCTTCCAGAGATTAAATTGGAGCCCCATGAAGTGGATCAGTTCTTGAATCTCTCTTCTAAGGAAGGTCTGTTAGTTACCAACCTGAAATACAGTGGGAGATGACCAGAATGCATAATAAATGTACTTTAGCCTGATTAAATATTTGGCTTCCTCATTTGCCATGTTAATCTTTAGGCTGAAGCTGTTGCCTTCTAGGGATTCAACTAAGGCTGCTGAAGAGCCAGACTCTTTCTGACCCATTTATGTGTTTTTCTTGTGGAGGGAGCTTGAATCCTTAAATTATTTAGGCTTAATTAGGCTTTATCCTTACTTATTTAGGCTAGAAATCAATTTGAGGGGACTTAACTAGGTCTTAGAAAACATGGAGAGTGTAAGTGGAAATGCTACTGCTTTAACGTCTGATACAAAATCAAGGATGTGAGTTTATGTGAAATTTAAAGTTAGGTGCATCTGTTTGTAGCATATTAGTTTTAGTAGAGTTTTTAAGAATTACTAGGATCCCTTTGCACTAATCTGTGAATGAGGAATGAGGAACAATGATCCCTGCACTGAAAGTTAAACACAGTTTTGTGGTGCATAATCTGTTAATACAAGAAAAGTTTGAAGGAGCCAAATATTTGGGCTGAAATTTGAGCTGATAACTGCTTCTCATACTTGATATTCTGTTAGTGAACTCATTTGTGTAGATAAGTCCGACTGCTCTAGGGAGAGAAACGAGTGATGTAGCAGGTGGAAAAAGGGAGGCCATATCTCAGCCCAGTAGATTTGGTTGCTCAATTTGTGGGATTAAGGGCCTTGCTGGTTTTCAAGTGTGCATCTTCTGACAAGTACTAGAGTTCAGATGCTAGACAGAAAGAGCTCATGTGTAATAGCTTTTCTTTTTTGTTACTATTTTTTTTCTTCTTCCTCCACCACCCAGTTGATCTTTTCAACTCCAATTTGCAAAGTATAACAGAAGTGGAAGGTGGCAAATTCATCCCTGTATCTTCCTACTCCCAAGTCTCGTTGCTGTAAATCTATCTCAGAGAAGAAAATTGCTTAGTTATGGCTGGTTTGAACATCTGCGAAATTATCCATGTAATATGAGTGGGTGAGATATTGCCCCATTTCTCTTGGTCCAGACGCATTTGGAGATAACCAGCACTTTGCTTGCCAATTCTAGCACAGGTTCTTTTGACTGCAAGTGCAGTAGAAGTTAGCTTATGTCCCTGGATAGCACAGTGTGTGAGGTTCCTGTGCTGGTTGCCTATGCTGCTTCTGCTCCGTTAATACACTTGCTGTCACAAGGTTGTCACTTCCTTCCAGTTGTGCCAAACCAGGTCCTTAGGAGGCAGATTGTTTCTCTCCTCCCTGTTCATAGAACACCTTGGATGAGATCCCTGCTCTTGAAAAATGCTGACAATTAGTTTAATCCACAGCAAAGTTAGGATACACAAAGCAAAGTTAGGATAAACACAGCAAAGTTAGGATAGACTACTGATTTTGGAGAGAAAGTACGCTAGCTCAGAGCCCCTCTGTTAATGCAGCTTCCCAGGGACAGGGGACCTGTAGTGCAGGGATATGCTTAAACCTCCAAAGCATTTGGAGAAGAAGCTGTAGTGTAGGTAGAAATGTCTGGAGCATATGTGCAGAGCCCTGTTTTGTCTGTTGAGCCTAAAGATAGCTGCTGCATTTCATTCCTTCTTGGGAGACCTACATGCTCTGAAAATCTTCCAAGATGCCACTCTTCCTAGTGCTTTTGCCACTTTTTAGCAGACAGTCCTAGACTTGGAAACTGGATGGTGGCTGTGGCTCTAGTGGAAATTTAAATTAGCACCTCAAAACCTTGTGTTACATGTCTCTCTTGCCATTTAGCAGTGGATCCCCTGCATTTGCCTCCAACCCCTCCCAGCAGCCATGGCAGTGACTCTGAAGGAGGGCAGAGCCCAGCTAGATCGCTCCCTCCTTCAAGCCCAATCCAGCTACAAGCCGCGGCTAAAGTGACATCCCGCACAGCTTCAGCGCTCTCCAATTCCCCTCTCCTGACTGCACCACATGTAAGTTGGGATGGCTTTTTCCAGTATCTCTCTCTTTCTTTTTTAAAGTACTGGTTTTGCCATGGATTTGCTAACTTTCTGCTGTTCTGTAGATGAGTAGATCTCTGGTCAAAACTGCACAGCCAGTAGTTGTTGCTCACTGGTCTGTTTTGTTCTTTCTAAGTTCAGACAGGGTTCAAGAATGTCTTTAGGTTTGTCCTACCATGGATTGTGTTTCACATTAGGGCCCAGCCCCTTCTAGGTTAACCTGTCCCTGGTAGATCTGAATCTGTCCTCTTGTCCTGTTGAAAGCAAGTGGTGATTTTCAGGGAGGGATTATTTCGTTTGTCTCTTTCCCTATTTGAGCCAAGAGAAGTTTTGCTTTTGGCCTTAGTGTGTGCAGAGCTGGGCTGAGAACAATCCTGTCCCAAAGATTCAGTCTCTGAATGGAAGCTACCTAAAAGGTCTTCCAGTTCCACACATTCCCAATTGCAAGAGGCTGCTGATTTAGTAGGCAGAGTTTTCTGAACTGGGAAGAGCTGCTGCCTCTCTACCCTTACACCCTTTTCTCTAGGGCTGTGTGCACTTACTGGTACATCATTTCATTTCTATACCACTTGCAGAAATTACAGGGGACCGGTCCGCTCATCCTGACAGAGGAGGAGAAGAGGACACTGATAGCAGAGGGGTACCCAATCCCTACCAAACTGCCCCTGACAAAAGCAGAGGAGAAGGTGCTGAAAAAAATCCGCAGGAAAATAAAGAACAAGGTAAATGTTAGTTAGCTTTGCTGGGTCATTCCAACCTACTCTTCATTTAAAAAAATGCTGCAACAATTCTGCAGCAGTGATCTGTGGTACTGCTGAATGCTGTAAGATGCCTTTTAATAAAATGGTTTTCTTCGTTCCTAAACACATGCATCAAATTGTCTGTCACTGAGTGTGCCTCTGTCTAGGTATTTACCTGAGCGCATGAACAATAGGGTATTTAGCAAGCAGGGTATCAAGTTGCTGTTGCTTGGCTCCATTTTAAAAATAGGATTGTCCTACCCTTATGTTAGGCAAAGACCTCTGTATTTTTTCCATGGTGATGAAGGTGTTCTTTTCCACTGTTTCATGTTTTAAAATCTGACTGTGTATTTCAGTGCCCTAGTCTTTTATCATTGAGTTTCATGACCTTTAAATAAATGGTTGATACTAAGGCTGTGAAGTGCCATATACAATTCTGTTCTTTCTTCCAGCTTGGGGAAGAGCCTATTGATAGGAAGGAAAGCATTTTATTTCCAACCTGGCCAGCTCACTTGTTGAAATTATCACATATTTTAAAGTTAATGCATTCTGCTATTGGTTTTGCAGATAAAGGTGTAAATTTACCCACACTGAATTAGAATTTGGTATCTTAATACATTTTTGAAAATTTTTGGAAGTTACCTCGTGTATTTTATATACCACTTTCATATAATCAGAGCCATTTATATTGGAGGATATCTCTGCAGGTCCTTTGGTCCAACTCTTTGCTCTGGAAGCAGGCTTAGCTAAGAGCAAGTTGCCCAGGAACTCGTCTAGTCTCATTTTACTCTCGCAAAGGTTGATGAGTCCCTGGCCAGCATCTCTGGGAGACCTGTTCCCATATTAGGCCAGTCTTGTGGTAAAACCAAATAATATCTAATTGGAATTTCCCGTGTTGCAACTTGCATTTGATGCTTCTTGCCATGTTGCTGTACGCCTCTAAGAAGAGTCTGAATCAGTTTTACTGCACAAGACAGTTGAAGACAGCAATAGGATTCCTTTCTTAGCCTTCTATTCTTAAACCTGAACAAGCCCAGCTTTCTCTGCCTTTCTTGATATGTCATGTGCTCCAGCATGCTTATTATAGCAGTGGTCCTCCTCCGAGCTTGTTTCTGTACATCCAAAGTATTTATTTCAGAGCCACAAAACTCTATGCTGTACTCAGCTGTGGTCTATGCAAGCGCTGAACAGAGGGGAAGAATCACTTCTCTCAACCTGCTAGTTAATGTAGACCTGGATGTGGTTGGCTGCCTTTGCTGCAGAGGCACATTGCTGACTTACATTTGACTTGTTCTTCGGAACTCCCAAGTATTTTTTCTACAAAGCTGCTTTCTAATGCATGCATGGGCTTTTACTCTCTCAAATGCAGGGCATTATCCTGGGATCATCTTTTAGTGTTTGTCCTAGGATATTCTCTCCAGGTGAATCTGATTTACTTTTTAAGTTTGGTTCTGTGAGAGCAGGGAATGATCTTTTTCCTACTACTGAGAGAAGCTTCAGGATGTGGGAACAGACCAAGTCAGTGCTTTAGTTGCCAGGAATAGAAATGAGAACAGCACAGAGGCTTGAATCTAATAACATCAGGGCTTTTTACCAGTTTATTAATTCCTCTCTGATGCTTTTCTTCACAAATATTTGGTGTTTTTCTTCCTTTTTCCTTAGATCTCTGCCCAGGAAAGTAGAAGAAAAAAGAAAGAATACATGGACAGTCTGGAAAAAAAGTAAGCTGGCCTCCTTCCTGTTTCAAGCAGGCCAATAGCACTAGTTGCTGGACTAGGATGGGATCCAGCTGTTGATGCTGGGACTGTTTCTTGCTCAGAGTGCCAGCTGCCATCTCGTGGTTATGACTGAGAAAAGGCCCTTCTGTTTTCCGCTTGAACGTGTGCTGGGGTGCTGCATTCATAACTGTGTCTACCTGCAACACAGTGCTAGCATGCTGACAAAGACTTTAAACATTAAATAAGGCAAGACCCATCTGCTATCAGCTTCTGCCTCATGCAACCCTGTTGGCCTGGTGGGTGGGCAGTGTCCAGAGAAAAGTGGATTCTGAGTGAATATATTCTGTCTTCTAGTGTAGATGAAGACAAGAATAGGGAATGGATGAGTCAAGTCTGCCTGGGAAAATAAGCAGGATTCAGGAAAACAGCATGTGACCCATCAACTTCCCTTAGCAAGAAAAAGCCAAACCACCACTTAGTGATTTATATCCCAAATTAATATTTTTTCCAAGAGACAAGCACTCTAGTATTTCTCTTCACAGATGGATCAGTTAAACCCCTTGTGCCATCTTTGGTGATACCCTTGATGTAATTTCCTTTTTTTCTTCTTATCTCTTTATAGCTGAATCTTGCTTCCTCAGAGTTACTCTTGTGAAATTCGACCCTATGCATACAGATGTCAGAGCTTTTTTCCCTTTACGTTTTTCCTTTTCGAAGCTATTTCAGATGGTCATGTTTGTCTTTTTAGGAGTCCCATATTTTAACTTGGGCTTCTTATTTGGCTTATTATATGATAATCTCCTTTAGTTTAGGGGGTTTCCAGGGGCAGTGTGAAAATGATCACTGTATTGGGAATTAGTCTCCTGGCTTGTTTAGCCTCCATACACTTGAAGTTTGAGGATCTGATTTCAGAAGCATGGTATTCGCCAAATTGCTGGTGCCTTGTTTTAGCAATGAAATGCAAAGGAACACCTTTGCCCAAGATATTAGCTAACAACATCAATATAGCATGTTCTGTGACTTTTAAAGTATCTATCCATGGCCCAATGAACAGAGAAAGCCAGAGCAGGGTGTTTGCTGTTGCTATTTCAAAGGGCAAAAAGTAGTTACAATCTGTCCTGAATGAGCTGTACCTACTGGGATGTAGTTGAGCAGTGTAAGCAGGTGCTCCACAGCTAATAATATCTTTTGCAATGTCTTTTACACTATGAAGTATGATTAAAGATTGTGATTAAGTTTGGTGATGTCACTTTTCATTAAATACAGGCAAGATCATAGAGTTCTCTGTGAAAGCAAGTTTGGTTTGCTTTACAGTCTCTTTAGCAAATGACTAACTTTATGTTCCTCTTTCTTTCCTGGTGCTGTCTCCAGAGTTGAGACCTGTTCCAATGAAAATAGTGAGCTGCGTAAGAAGGTTGAAGTGCTGGAGAATACTAACAGGTAAGGTATGAAGGGAGCAAACCAAAACTTGAGCATAATATTACAGTGAAAAGTGAAAATGTGGTAAGAGATCAATTGAAATGTGAACAGTAGCGGTATCTGATGTTGTTAATGTCAAAGAAGGATGAGGAAGACCAATTATTGTGATGGAGGCTTTGATGCCATGTCTTAAATTGTTTCCCTAGCCTGTGTTGCACTTGAGAAACCTGTTAGATTTCTTCCACTGCCCAAGGAAACATTATTAGTGATACACAACAAACAGAAAACAACAGCCCTACTCTCCAAATAGTCTTTATTTAGTACTTTTACAGGACAGCTTGACCTGGAACATAGCACTTAGAGAAATTACAGTGCTGAAGCTCAAGAGTCCTCATAAATTCTTTCTGGACTACTAAATGTTACTGCAATTATTGCGCACCATTCTAACCAACTGACATGCCAAAATTTCTTTCAGTTGGAGGAGGAGAATGAACTCCTTTCTTCATTTCTGAAGAAATGGGTAACTCAGTGGTGGCTTTCTCAAAGGACACATTGCAGAAAATTCTGAATAGCTGAGCTTTTAATCGGATATTAGCCAAGAGTGAAGCCTCGTTCATGGCTTATGCTTGTTGTGTTCTCTAATGATGGCAAATTCCGATTAGTAGGTAGTAGATAAAGCCCACTGTTAGCACCTTCTAGTTACAGGCATTTGTAATGATGGTTGAATATTACCATTGAACATGATGGTGGCACTGAAGTGTGGGAGGAGGCTTGGTTTTGAAGATAAAGATCCATGATCATGGAAAATGGCCCTAGAGCTTGTCTTGCAGCCAATATATTGCTAATTGAGTGGCATGTGTTGTTTCTGATCTCCAGATCCAATCTCTAATTTCATGGAGCCAGACCCTCTAGCTCTGAAATTTGCTAGGAGAGTGTCTCCCACACACTGCTCATGCATAAAGACATCTGCTGCTTGTTTGAAGAGAGCCAAGCCATTTCTGTGCTGCTTGTATCTTCCTCCAGGGTTTTACATAAAAGAACCAGGAATTGTTCTGTAGGTGTGGAGTAGGGTTTTCTCTCCCAGTATCTGTCCCAGGAGGTGCTGAAGCCTAGAGTTGTTCTTGCCAGTTCAGCTGAATTTGGCCAGCTGTTTTAATCTCTGAGTTGTTGTGGATGTAGTTGTGAGAACAGCTTTCTTGATATTGTCCATCCTTTTGAACAGGACCTTTAGCATCTTCTCTGTTATTTCATGATCTTAATTCTCTCACATGAAATACTCTACAAATATTTAGCTAAGTGATCCTATCTCCAAATTCTTCATCCTTTGGGCATGTGGGATGGTTTGCATTGTTTTCTTGCCTCTGCAATAGCACTGATTCTTATTTGTAATCTCCTGCAGAGAAGCAGATCTTCCTGACCCTCTGCACAGAAATTCTTATAATTAATGGCGATGTTACTTTGGCTCTTTAGATAGAAATTGTCTCTAAAATCTGTTAATGCTTTAAATTGAAGTACTGAGAAATATATGAAAGTGCCTGCTTTCACCAAGCCTGCATTATGTAACATACCACATTATGGGATTTTTTTTCAAGTTAACCCTGGAGCCACTTCTCTTATTCAGTGTATAATTGTTCAACTGTATAATTCAGAGAATGGTTCCAGGCCCTTGTTTAACATATGTTATCCACTTCCTACAGTGAATTCAAAACGTCTGGTTTCCTTATTGGTATTTGCACAGAGGCTTGATGGGGCATCCAGAAACTGTTCAAATATTTCAGAACTCGTCTTCACAGCATCCTATAACTGGTACTTTCATCTCCTATGTACAGTCAGGAATCAAAGTTCAAAGCAGTGATGGTTAAAATTGTGCAGTATTGATTTATTCTTGCATGCCCAAATTTATATGTTTATTTCTCAAAGTACCTAGCATGCAGTCATACACATGTGTATGTTATTTGATATGCTCAAAGCACAGCCCCAGTTGACTTGAGCTGCAACTTTGAGTGTTCAATGCAGCAAAAAATTAAGACATCATTGAAGGTATTATCTAAAAGTAGATCTACAAACATTAGAGCTGTTATTTTGTTGCAAAAAATTGTAAGAGTGGAAGAAAGGCAACAGGAAAATAAGAGTTCATGCATTCAAGCATAGATGGAGACAAAGTTGGGTTTTTTTACCTTGTTAGAAAATTGGGTTATAGCTACTTATCTTAAAAGTTCATGCACATGTATGTGCTGTAAGTCAGTTTCATGTTCTTATAGTCTGGCTGGAGTTGAGGTGAACTGAGGGGCAATTTCCAAAACATAAAATGATTGAAGAGCAGAGTTTCCTTTCAGTATGTGCAGTCAGTTTTTTAGAGCATGTTATTCTATATATAGAACACATTTTCACAGATACATACCTAAGACTTCAGGGAAACCCTGCTTGCATTTCAAAATCTGGCTGCAAACCATGGAAACAGTAGAATTTCTGGTAAAAAGTTCCTACATTATTATCAGTAATATGAAAAAATTTAGAACAATCTTCCCTCAGAGCCTGCCTTAGCCTGAAATTCTGGCTCTGAAAAGATGTATTGTAAAAGGTGCAAGTGTGGTCAAAAAATTTGCATGAAGAAACACTTCCCTTGACATTCATGCATTTTAAAAGGCAAAGCAGGAGGCTGGGGATCAAGATGCAGGGGAGTTTTTAATTCTCATTACTCTTGAGTGGGTGACTGCAGCATTTTTGGCTTCTTTAGTATTAGAACACTAGCATATGTTTCCTCTCCTAATTTATGTGACTCAGTCCTTTAAAAGAAACTCATCCAAGTTCCTCTCTAGGCAGTTTTCTCAAAACTAAGGAAGCACATTATTACATGCATATCTGTTATGTCTTGTAGCCACAAGTAAGCCAGGCTCTCATTGTTTCAGAATAGCATCTTAACATGTGGGGCACTCCTGTCTTAGAAAGCAAAGGGTGTGAGAAGAAGCTAGCACCAAGAGTTTAACTGACTTGTCCCAGTCACCAAGAAGGCTTGATCCACTCATGTTTTGGCACTGGGCCTGAAGGCAGAAACTGCCAGAGGTCTAAGGGGTTGAATATGGTCTCTGGCATCAGTGTTGTCTAGCTGGGAGCCATGGCAATTTGGGCTTAAAGACAGTATTGAAACATCTGGTACTGTGTATGACATATGAGAAGTATTTCTGCTTTTCAGTTCTGTTGAATCTGTGTTTATCAATATATTGATGATCGCTTTTCCTGGAGAAATGATAGACACAAGATCCAATTTCCATATGGGTGAGAGTGTCACACATGGACAGTGCATGCAAGTAGTTGCTAAAGTTGTTCCAGTGGAGTAATCTCTAGCAAATTGTGTAGATCACCACTCTGACAGGCACCTTAAAGGCAATGGCTTTATAAATACAATTGGGATGTTCTTCCATTTCTCATGCTTCTGTTCAAGCTATTGTTACAACTCCCAGTCATCTAAAGATCAAGTTGTATATCAGTCTGACCCACCAAAGGCTTATCAGCACCAAAACTGCCAGACTTCACTGATTTGTTTGTCTGTTCCTTTATTTGAGGCTGGTAAAGTCATTTTACCAAGTCATTTTCAAGGAGTGAAGAATCTGGATTTAAGTTGCAGTGAGATCTCTTGCACTTCATTTCAGACCACTCTTATAATAGTTGACAAAGCATGGCAGCCCTGAAGCAACTTCTGGTTTTCAAAGCAGCAGGATCATGGTTTTTTATGCTGAAACATCTTGGATGGAAAATTGCTGATTTTTGTTTTTTTTCTCTGCAATTAAGGAAAAACTGTGGATTTTTTTCTGCTTTGAAGTATTCTGGTCTTTCAGTGTAAACCTGACTTTGGGATTTGCTCTCTTTCCTACAAATAGGACAGGCAGAGAAGGAATCTGTGTGTAGAGTTGGAAGACAGAATAATTTTTTTCTCCTCTTATGCAAATTAGGTTTTGTTTCTCACAAAGTAGATACATTCTCTGAAAAGTCTTAATCCAAATAAGCAGTGTTTGGTGTCCTCTAGCAGCTGTCTGCCTGTGCTTTTGTTTGTTTAAATTGATGTTGGATTTTAAACACTGACTTAAGAAAGTCAGGTGTTTAAACACCGACTTAAGAAAGTCGTGTACCAGGTGGCCATGTCCTGTACTGACAAATTTTCTCTCCTTAATCAAAGTGTCACTGGAAGCAAAGGAGAAGCCTTGACTTGTTCTTTACTTTGGCAGTCAGAGGGGCTCTTCTGAAGATGAATATGTCGATGTGCACATAAAAACAAGACATCACAGGCAGAGTGAATTTGCTGGCAGGGTGTGGAAGGGATAGCAGGAGTCTTCAGTCACTTTACAGCTTTCCTATGAGGTGCTTCCACTGGCAGAGAAAAGCGTGAAAGCAGGTTCACACCTCCTACCGAGGTGACCCTCTAATTGAATATCACTGAGAAATGTGTCAGACAGAGTGAAAATAATCCTAGTGGGTGCAAAGCCCCTTATACATGCTGCCTTGGGATTGCATTTTCTCCTGATAGCACTTAGCCATAGGCAGTGTGTTTCACTAAAAGCACTAGTGGCCTTCCTGCTGCTATTTAGAAGCATCTTATTTTAACATAAATCCCTGTTCTACAGAGCAGAGAGCTGCTCTTTTCCCCTGTCTTAGTTCAAATAATTCCTGCAGCCATTCAGTAACAATGAAGGCAGCTTTTGCATGAGAAGGGAGGTCTTTTGACCTCAGAATCCAGTCTTCCACCATTCCAGATTCAAATAGAGAATAGAAGCACTGAGGAGTGGCCAAGATAAACTGGTATCACCTCCGAACAAACAAACTTGTTTCTTGCTCTTGCCTTGGCTCTTTCTCTTAGTTTGAAAATTAACCTGTAGCCTGTCAGCTCCCAACACAGTGTCCTTGTCTGTTGAGAAGACAGTAGATGAATGACTTGGGGAAGAAAGACATTTTATATGAAGATAGTTGGTACATAAGATAGCGGATGAATCTTCTTCTCTGTATAGGACACCTCAAAATACCTGCCTAATTGTGCTTTCTGAAAAGTGAGTCTTGGAATCAGCTTTCTGGGCCCAATCTGCCCAGCAGGTTTTTAAATTGGAAACAAAAAGGCAGAGATGAGCAAAACAAGGAGAATTGCCTCTTCTCTGTTCGTTTCCTCACCAGCCATTAGCTGTTTTCTCACTGACGCCTCCACAAAAAATGGCAAGAAGGATCAGCATTTCAAGGCTGCTGCCAGCCCCCGAGCTGGGGAGGAGGAGTGCTCTTTCCTCCTCACTCTGCAGAGCTGTTCCATGTTGAGCCCAATGACTCAGGCCTGAAATGGGGGCAAGATTTAGTCTTTTAAAATAGCACAGAAATTGCGGGGTTAAAAAGGCATTGCTCTATAGCATAGCTGGTGACGTATGGTGCGAATAGTGTATGCAGCATGTTCTGTGGCAGAAAATGATATATACCGTGTACTGAAGTCTTTGTGAGCCCCATGCTTTGTAGTGGATAATAGAAGGAACTGGGGAGAGATACAGAAGAGAGCAGGGAATTAGGATGGTCTCATTTACGTGATGGACAGTGTTTTCATCTCTTAATTTGCCTGTAGTCTCCCTAATAGTGAATAAAGGACTGAATTAGACGAATCACTTTCTGGTTTTAAATACTGAGTTGCAGAATAAACTATCCTCTCAAGAGCATGAAAGACATCCTTCCTTAATAAGTTGAGAAGGATCTGCTGGCCCAGATAAATGTGTGCTGTGAGCATGCCTTGTGCTCATTTCAGAATGCATTCCTGAAGTCCTTGAATTCATTAAACCCTAATTAGCAATGAGCACTGATGATAAAAAAACCCTATAATAGGCAGACCAGTGTATATTGAGCTGTGAAGGCACCTCTGGGTCTGTCCTACAATTAGCTTTTAGCCAGTTTGATCTTAAAATAATCCTTCTATTTTCTGTGACATCCTGACCTTGCCTCTTGCTTTAGCATTTGACGTCACAGCCTCCAAAGTTGTTGCCTGGAGTTTTGTGGGGGTTATCCTCTGCAATAGATTGTGAGACTACATAGGAGTGAAAAGTAAAGTTGGAAACAGCAAATGTAACATTGATACAAAACTGTACTATATTTCTGTTGAGGACAGGCATTTGGATTACTACTCATCTGTTAGAAGGCTTTAATGAAAACTGCTGTGAAAACCGTATATCAATCCTACTTTGAGATCATTTCCCACTTAAATGACTAGTATCCTGACTATAGTAATTGATGATCTTAAGGTCCTTTCCAACCCTAATTATTCTATGATTCTGTGATTCTATGATACAGCAGAAGAAAATCAGCCAGAAAGACAGAAGAATATCCTCCTGGTCTGGGACTGTTGATTCCAACCACAAGAGAATTGCCATTCAGAGGTTAGGACCTCTGAAAGACACAGTCAGAGTAGCCGCTTGAAGCATCTGTGATTTTTGTCAACTACTGAAGGATTTAGGAAATAGCAATAAGGTGCTTTATTTATAAATGAATTTGAAAAAGTGGGTCTGTGCCTATGCCTGGCTTTAAGACCTCCCCTTTGAAGATGGTCCAGCACGTACACCACTGTATATCAGGCGTTCAGAGAAATGAGGTAGCCATGTACTCTACCACCAATTAGCGCAGTTATAAACTTGCTTGTGCATCTTTCTAAATAATGGTGAAACTCCTGCTGAGTTTGTGACATAGAATCAGGTTGTCTATGCATCTAGTCCCTTGCATGTAGAGCAGCTTCAGTTGTTCGTATGCTTACCAGAATAATTTCCTGTGAAAACACAGTTTTTATTCATAAGAGCTTTTTGAAAGTACTAAGTAGTAAATGTTCAGGGATCTCAGTTGGGGGAAAGCCGAAAGATCTTTTTGAAAATCCCAGTGTTACTACATGTAAAAACTCTGTAAAAATAAAAATATTCCTTGCTACTTACTTCCAGGAGAGGGCTTTAACTATCTGTACCTTATCATACATGCTGTATTATTCCACAGGTGTGGAATGTGAAGCAAAAAGCTATTTAACCAGCAAGTAGACCTGTGTGTGTGATGCGTGTCTGTTGTCTTTGCTTTCCAGAACACTTCTGCAGCAGTTGCAGAGACTTCAAGCGATGGTTGCTGGGAAAGTGTCCCGTTCATGTAAGGCAGCTAGCACACAGACAGGGACCTGTCTTATGGTGAGTTTTGCTAAAGCTGTGAGTTGTGGAGGAATGAGAATCTCATTACACTGCTCAGAGGCACATCCCTTCTTCTACAAAGCCCCTCACTTGCAAATTCTCAGTTTGGAAAACTTCTCTTCATAACTTGACAATTAGTTTTGAGATAGGGGAGACTCCTGGCTGATGAAGATTAATAGTTGTGGGAAGGCATTAGGTTCTGGAGGAGAGTGAACCTGTGCTTTTGGTTAGGTGCTGCAGTGATGAAAGAAGCACTGCTGCTCCGAGTGACCTGTTTTATAATCTCCTACAATATTGTAATGCTAGAAATGTCTAGGGTTGTAAAATGAAAACAAGGGTGACCTATGATGCTTGGTTCTTTTGATACCGCTAAAAATAAACATAAGAAAAATTTGATTGCCCAAATAAAAATATGACCAAAGCTGTAAATCTATCTCTGTCCTATTTCAATAATAGTAGTCAGGACAGGAAAACTCTTAGAATGAAACTTTCTCCTTTTCTCTCCTTATTCTCAGCCAGCAAGTTCCATTTATACTAATGCTATAAATTGATGGAAGTTATTTTTCTAGTCATGTAGCCTCTCTGTCACTTTTAAGCAGGACTCAGGTCAGTGGCAGGAATAACCATGGAAATTCCTGACAGTATCTGTAAAACATACATGGTGGCTATTTCTGCTTTTCAACTTTGGGAGTAAATAAGGCGACAGGCCAAAATGGTGGCAGACATTGAAAGCAAACTCCAGTGTTGAAATCTGCCCTTTGAAACACTGGATTGTTATTGTATATATGTCTTTGCTAACAGACACTGAATGTAGTAATGAAAATAGCCTCAAATTATTTGTTTTGGAAAAGTGTCAGATCTATGTTGTGTTAATTTTTAGTTTTGATGTTCACATGTGAGTCAAGAGCTAGTGTACTTACCTCTTCTGCATCCTCCCTTTGCCAGATGGTGGTGCTGTGCTTTGCAGTAGTTTTTGGCAGCTTCTCTCAGAGCTATGGGCCATATCCTTCTGCTACAAAGATGGTGTTGCCCAGGCAGCATTCCTCACCAGAGTCCTACACAGACTCCATTGGTAAGTGACAACTATCCCAGTCTTGCTTCTTTCTTGGTTGTGTTTTGGTACTTGTTTTCCACCCCCATCCCTAACTCCCTCCTCAAGCACCTCTTGCTTTTCTGCTCATTAATTTGTCATACCTGTGTTTTTCAAAGAAGGATAGTTTGGCAAGCTATGCTGATGGCAGCAGACTTCATAAACGTAGGCAAAGCCCACTAGCCTGCTTGGTAGTTCTGTGTAAAGCAGTTTTGTTTCTATTTGTGGAACTGAAGCTAGTAGTGTGTAAAAGGTAGCAGGATTTCTACTTGGTAGCAAATATTTATACTGTTAAAATGCGCAGCTGATATCAGCTGGCATTCCTTTGCCAGTGTCAACAAAGAATATAAGGACTGAGTGGGAAATTCTTAGTATTACACATCCGTAATGAACCAGTTGTTTTCAGTATATATTATCAAAGCAATTGTTTCATTTTGTTCTTGTTTTGTGAATAGTTCAGAGCTTTTTGATCCCTACCTGGACCATTGCTGTGGTATCTTTTCTCAGCTGTCAAATTACCAGTTAATCACTATGAAGAGAAGAGAATTTGCAGCTTTAGTTCTGCTGTGGAATTTTCTGAAATGACCAGGCTTGTTCTCTAAGCTGCCTGTTTCTAATCTTGTTTTGCCTCCTGTCTTTATATGCAGTGAGGTCAAGGAGTCTGCTAATTTATGAGGAGCCTCACCAACTGGAGGAGTCGTCAAGCCCGATCTCCTTTGCAGATCGCAATGACAGGCAAGCAGACACCTCCAAGTACACAGCGCTGTCCCTGGAAGCCATGCCGGGATCACAGCAGGATGATATCATGCAGTTCACAATAGCCAACGAGACGAGGCTAGAGAAATCAGTGCTGCTGGGCCTGCAGCAGCACAGGTGAGTACAGGGTGGTGGGCTGCTTGGCATACAAGAGTTCAATATCACTGTCATTTGTGCCTGGAGGTCAGCAGTAAGACTAGGGGCTCAGCGATGCTGGGCACTGTGAAATACGAAGTAAGAGTTTTGTCTCTATCTGGATTGCTTATAGAAAAAGTTACTGTTATCTGGAAAAGTGATTGCAACAGTATTGTAGTAATACAGCTACCAAACTCAGTGCTTCTGCCAGAAACCTAACCCCTGTAAGCCTGTTAGTTGCCCACTTTAAGCACTTAGCTCTGTGTCTCCTAAAGGAATAAGCTTTTGCCGGTTGGGTGGAAGTGTGAGGCTGTGACTCACTGGGCTTTCTATGAGGTTAGGGTGTGAAGAGTTGGAGCTTCTCACAGCAGTGATGTTTCTAAAGCGTTACTGAGGAAAGTTTGCAGGACTCTATCTAAAGACAGACCTGTAAAGATATCTGAACTACTTAACACAGAGTTCCTTCATATTTTTTTTTTTTTTTTTTTTAGCATAAATCTAAGTTTTGGGGGCCTCTGAAAGGACAGAGATTCACTGATTTAAATATTTGTGTGCAGTTTTCTTTCCACTGTGCATTTCCTTATCCTGCCACTGTCCTGTTGGCCTTGGCTTCTGTGAACAAGCAGTAGCAAGCACACCAAAGAGTGAAGGATTTTGTTTCAAGACATGCTAATCTGAGGGCTAGGATGAGCCATATCACCCCAAGCATAACTTCTGAGTACTTGGGTCAAAGTTATACCTAGAGCCAGAAAGATGACTAATTCAGTGTGTTACCATACTCCAACTGACAAGTACCTGGTGAATACTGGGTGCCTTTTTAGCATTTGCCAATTTAGGCAGGATATGCGCTTTTAAAAATCATTATTAGTGTTAACTTCTTTTGTTTTGGTTTTTTGTTCCCTGCAGAGTCAACTCTGAACTAGAAGGAAATGAAACACTGAAGATAATTGAAATAGATAGAAGAGTCAATGCCACCGCTTAAAAATAAAAAAGGCCTTTTTTCTTGACTTCCCTCTTTCCCACATGTTTTCAGCCAAAGTCCCCCTGACTTGTCATCCTCAGTGAACCAAAGCACAAAAGAGAGGGAGTTCAACTTCTGCATTGACTGGTGAGGTTGTGACTGCAGATGGGATCTCTTGTCTTTGTAACTCCCTTTCTCACTTCACACACAGTCCCTGTATTTGCTTTTATTCCTTTCCTGTCTAACACTGCAAGGGCAGGATTGAATTATGATGGCAGATGATGCCAGCAGCGTGCTGGTGACTGGTGGGTGTGGGTGTGCGTGCATGCACACATCCTAATCTGAGCACAAAGACATTCTTTAGAAGAGTGAAATATGCAAACCCGATGGGAACATGTGGGTGATAGCTTTTTGGGAGAAGGTAATTGAGAGAAAGAGGAGCATGATGCTGCTCAGAATCTAGCCACAGCTCCATGCCTACTGGTCTCCAGCACTTGAGCCTTTTATGGGGATTGAGAAGCATGTATGTAGCCTGCTTCTGAAGGGACAAGGAAGGTCCCTGATACTGGGGATGGACAGTGATACTGCTGAATTGTCCTCCCCTACCTCTTTTTCTTTTCTCCTTCAGCTTCTTTATCATTTAGTGGGGTGGGTTTCTCTCTGGATCAAAAGCAATCTTGGTAGATTTCCTTATTGCTTCCACCCTTATGGAATTTAAGCAAAGACCAGTTGCTGTCATGTCACAATTTGTGTGGGAGAATTACAGTATTTTAACTAAATCTGTTTAGAAAGCAGGTTTTGTTAAATTTATGCAATGTTTTGAGTGGATGTCCTTTAGTCTGCTTAAGGATAATCTGTTTATCTTAAATCAGTTCCTTTCCAACAAACTAAATCAATGTAAGGCTTAAACCAGAAGTGCCTCCTGAGAGGACCATATGGATTTAATTTATTGGCTTCTAAATATGTTGATGGAATTTCTTATGTAGACCAGGTCTCAGATCATCCTGAGACGATCCTTGCCATCTTCCTGTTACTGTTGTAAATAGTATTTATTAGCTTTGCAATATTTTGTTCAGGCAGTTGCAATGAAGAGAACTGAGCTTCCCTAACCCTGCAAGTGGTCTGGGCAAACTGAAATTGGACACACAAGTATCACTGAACACCCAGTCCCTCCCCACACACTTGAGTTGCCCTATACTAAAGCCATCTCTTATCTTCCTCTTATCTCCTTCTCCAGAGATATGATCTTAGACCGGTTGCGTAGCCAAAAAGATAGGGGTGCAGGTAGCCCTGGCTAGGCACAGTTGAGGCCTGGATGTAGTAGATAACGTATCAACTGTATAGCAAGACAGCCTTTGATCTGAGGAGTTGAGTGTGTAGGCAAGAGACAAGGCAAAAGAGGGATGAAAGGACACTGGTCCAAGTTCAATGGAAATGCTAAGAGCAGTATTCAGATCCATCCTGGTCCAGTACTCTTCTTCCTGCTTTCTTTCTTCCTTGTCCCATGTAGCTGTTGCCTTTAAGGGTTCTTCCTCTCTCAGTTTGTGGTCATGTCCTTACTCAAGCTGCGCTTCTTGCAATTCACCCTTGCAGTGATGCAGTTGAACCTACCCCAAGATTTGAGCAGGGTTTTATCTGGTTACTACAGAAGGGCACTCAGACTCCACTGAGGATGGATTTAATATGAAAAGCCTAATTCAGCAGGCCAGCATAGCTACCTGACATTTAACCAGAAGAAGCCAATTTAAAAAAAAAAAAAAAAAAAAAAAAAAGAGAATTTTGAAGCTCTTTTTATTTTTTATTTTTTTTCCTAATGATAAATAAGGGGAAAACTAACCTAGCCTTACAAGTAATTTTTTACCATGTACAGTAGATATCTCCTGCATGTATTCTATTTTGTAAAATACTGGATTTGTATTTTATTAGAGCAGCTGCCATACCAGCTCCTTTCTTGTTCTTCATTTTCCTTAGACTTTCTTCCCTTAGTGTCCTATTTGCTAGACTCAAAACTCAGTGAAGTGAATGGAAAGAATTTGCAGGGGGCTGTGGAACAGTCTCCACTGTGCTGTTTTAAGAGGGTGTTTCAGGTTAATGACAGTGAAACACATGCCTGACTCCATGAGCTAGTAATGAGTTTTGGTGTACATATGTGCTTTCTAAGTAATGCCCTATTCTTCTATGCAAGTGCCTTTTGATTATTTTACCTTTAGTGGCAATTAGAGGAGAAATGTGGTTGTAGTCTTATTTTGCAAGTGTTTTCTTCTTGGCATGGGTGAGTGTCTTCCCTGAAGCCTCTTTCCCTTCACAGTGATCCCAATGGGTCCTCTGAATCATTCCAGTATGCACCAGCAATTTTTTGTATGATTTTTTCCAGTGATTTAAGGCTTAGAATCATAGAATGGTTTGGGTTGGAATGGACCTTAAAACTTATCCAGTTCCAACCCCCTGCCACAGGCAGGAACACCTTCCACTAGACCAGATTGCTCAAAGTCCTGTTCAACCTGACTTCACATAAATAATGAACAGTGGTGGCTGCCACAAGGGATGGCTGCATTGCTCAGCCACATGAGGTCAGCAAAGTGGCAGGAGAAAGCTGTGACTGACCCTTCCATTACTGTATGGCTGGTCAGTGTAAGTGGGCAAGGTCATAGCTTAGAAAATTCTTTAAATGGTCTCTTTTTATTTTTCTTCAGAGCACCCATGGTTTGCCACCTCTGAGGGCAACTGAATGGTTAAGTCTTCTGCAAAAGAGGTCCCAGGTTGTCAAGCACAGCACTGCTCTAAGCTAGTCTTGCAGTTTGCACTTTGTATAAGTAGGAGGCCGCTCTGAGCTCATGCCCACTACCAGTTAAATGGATCACCTCCCATTGCAGATACAGCTGACTTCACTGTGTTACAACTAAAGTTGACTTATTTTTCCATACTTAAAGAACAGATGATTCTGCAAAGTCCAAACAACCCCCTCTGTCCAAAATCTAGTGCATTAGTCACCATTAAATCTTTGCCCTTTTGTTTGCTTAATTTGAGCATGTCAATTCAAATCTCATTGGGAGATAGTCATGTTTTCATCTGGAGCATTTTAAGCTGGCAGCGATCTGGGTCAGGCCTCTGAACTAACTCATCCAAGCCAGTATGGCTGTACCAATTTTTTTTTGCCTATTTGATAATCTAATTCTATAATCTTAATTTTTGTTATCCTCTAAGTTATTTTTAGGTACTCTTTTGGGGAATCTCTTAACCTAGCACACACATTATTTGGGGATTTATTATACTAAATATGACTTCTTTATAATAAGGTAAACATTCGCTTTACTTTGGTATGTTTGTGATCATTTTTCTTCAGGGGCCTTAATAGAACAGGCTCCTCTGTTATATACTAGGAGCCAAAGAAACTTCTGACATCACCTACCCACAGGCAAGGACCTCACTGTTTCCAGAGGTAGTTGATGCCCGCATTAAGCTTTTAGCAGGGGGACAGAGAAGGCAGTACTTGTGCAATTGCGCTGCCAGCCTCAGCAGTCCAGGGGTGATCCAAGTGCGAGTGTTGGTACACTACAAACAACACGGAGAGGCAGATGTATATGCTCCGTGTTAAGGGCATGGGGAAGGAGTAGTAAGATGTATTCAGGGAGGATGCTAGTATGTCCTTTTAATTAGCGCATCTATATTGAAGTCTTAGCCTTCTGCCAGTATACTTTTTCCAGTGATCAGTGACTTGGTGCTGTAGAATAATGTGTGTGCATAGACAGGGTAGGCAAAGGCCTTATGTCCTATTTAATTTCTGTTTCCAGTAGAGGACTTTTAACTGATCCTTAGAGTCTTTGCCATAACATTATGCTGCTTATCAGCACTATTTTATACACAAAAGTAAACTTACCTTTTGGCCTACAGCTTTAAAGTATGTCTGGATCTGTTGGGTCTTTGCTTCTAGGAGTATAAACTATGATAGAATGTAGGGCATTATTTTTATATATATATATTTTTATATATATATATATAAAAAGTATGCAGCGGAGGGCATGTGACAGTTCTAACCTTGTTACCAGTGTGTAGATAATGTTGTGGGCTTTTTTTTCCCCAGGCTATTTATAGTTCTTTGCTGTGTTTCTCTTATTTTATCTGTACCATTCAATATTTTTCAGCAGCACAGACTAATAATGGATTAGGTTGAGGTTCTTAGGCCAGATCCCAGCTGATACAAAGCAGCATGCTTCTACTTACCGCTTTTGGAGGCTGCAGGTCTGATTTGTACTGTCAGGGGACTTCTTCCATATCTCTCTATGTAACAATATAAAATGTATTCCTAATTTTTTTAATGTAGAGCTGAAAATGAATCTAAAAACTTTTCTTCTTTTTTTTTCTGCCAAAGAAACCAACCCACCTCTCCCCTCCCATCCCCCAAAACTATTGGTGGTGAATTCTGTCTAGACACATTTAGAATGTAGGTCAAATAAATGAGTGATACTAATTGCTACGGTGGGAGGGATTTCCACTGAGTATTTGGGCTCTAGATTCTAGTTAATGCCAAGAGGCCATTGTACAAAACCCACGCAGCTGAGAACAGAAGTATACAGAGTATTTTTATACTCCTGGTGACTAAAATATTTCTTTCTCAAGTCACTAATTAGGAAAGGAACATTTTGTATTCTGAAGGTGAAATGGTAGGTCAGTACTTTGTAACTACAAAAGTTACACTAGCCTATTTAAGTAGTGTAGTGCTATGATGTTTTGCCACTTTGCGCTATAGTGTTAGGGATAAACAACTTTGGGGATTTCAAAGATGAATGAACCAGCTTATGAGTTAAGGCCTTTACAAATAAAAGGTAAGGATTCAATCAATGGACCAGGATATTGTAACTTTCTCATGGCCAATACAGTGACAGTGGTTGTTCAGGGATATATTGAGGGTGTGATCCCGGTTAGCACTACATTGCTTAGGTGATCAGCATTCCTTGGAGACTTCAGGACAGAGAGTGAAATTACCATTTGTTTCTGTGGGTTTCATGTCAGGCCTTTCTCCTGCTCCACAAAGGTATACTTACGAATTGACTTTCTGTGTAGAAAAGAGTGCATCTTGCAGGAAGCTCTCATTTGTGATGCTGGAGTTTGGATATTCTTTATTAGCAGTAGCCTCTTCTCTGCCCTAAAGCCCATCTTCATACTCTTTCCTCCAAGAGTTGGAACTGCATAGGTGAAAACAAAATATAGGAAAGCTGGATTTGTAGACCTGTCTTACAGAAAAGATGAAAGAAATGGGAGGTGAAGGGCACGTGGCATCCCAGGGAAACCTTCTAGTTCTTGATTCTGTAAATCAGCAATGGTAATCTTTTTCATTAGTTCCCCCCTTGTTTTAGCTTTCCTCTTCCCCTTGCTCTTTAATACTATGCAGTCCTGTTTGTGCATTTTTGACATTTGTGGTATATGCCATTTTCCCTTACAGCAGGTAAAAACGTTATTGAACTTTAGCAGCCCATAATTAAGGGAGAGAGGGGGAAGCAGAGGCAGGTAATCAATTTCTTTTAACAGAACTCTGCCTGAATCTGACTTTGCCATATCAGATTTTAATTCAGTGGTGCTGATGTAACAGCATCTTGCTCTCTTCATTTGTACAGCTAGCAAGAACGAGTGTGCGCATGTGTGTGTCTATGCACGTGTGCATGGTGAACACAAGAGTGTTTTCTTAATGTATTAAGCCTTGCAAAATAAAGGCATCTACCTGAACACATGGGGCACATTCCACCTGGTGCAACAGAAAGTCCAGGCGTTTCTCTCTGAAACCTGTTCACATTCCACATCACCCAGCACTCATAAAACTGTCCTGTGAATTGCTGTCTGAAGTCTGTCATGTTAGCAGTTGTCAAGTGAAAGTTGTGTTGTTTGTGTGTGTGCATAGACTGTGTGGCCTATCTGTAGGACTGCTCTGGCTTGGTACAAAAGAACAATTACTTTCAGCTTTATTGTGTTTTCTGGTGTAATATTTGTTCTGCAGAACTATGGCTTTCAATGTTTGGGGGTTTTTTTAACAGTGTAAGTTAGCCTTAAATGTGGCCACTGAGAGCTGACACCTCAAGGAGCACAATTTCTTGAACTGGTTGTCTGGGAGAGGACCTGAAGATCTCCCTTCCCCAAAGGTTCTACTGCCGTAACAGCCCCACAGGCCCAGTAGGATGGCAGTGAGGGAAGCAGTTTGCTCTCAGAGAGCCACACTGTGATGTAAGTACATCATCATGCATCACAGTTTTCCTGAGATGCACTGGGCCTTCCACAGGTAAATTACCTGGTGTTAGCTTCTTGAGGAGAAATACCTATCCAGAGGCCGAGCCATTGCCTTGGGCCATGCAAACCAATACCTTGTGGTACCCTTAAGGCATTTCAGCTGATCTTTCCCTTTCCTTCTGTTCATGCGGATGCAGTATGGGTTTGTGCAAGCATTTAAGACGAAATGAAAAGGAGAGCAATACTAGTGCAAAAGCACCACCTATACTCCCTGGTAAACTGTATTGGAGCCTTTTCTGACTGCAGATCTCTCTGTTCTTTTGCCATAAGTCTATTTAGCTCTGAGTACTTGTGTTCAATGGCCTCCCCATTTTTGTACAAGTGCTGTCATCTGGATGCAGGCCTTCCTGGTTGTTCACACTGCAAACATGTCCATTGGGTGGAAAGAAATTGCTGGTTTTCCTTTTTAAATCATCAGCTTGATTCTACAAGAGAACAGACTACCTGCTTTTGTAGCCTAAACATGTATGTAGCGAAGTATGTTATGCTTTTCGTTTCTTGCAAATAAATATTTTCTGTAGAAAAAGCAAGTACAGCTTGTTTGCTTTCCTGATGATTGGAAAAGATCTGGTCCCTTGGCTTTCCCAAGTAGGATGCTGTGCACAGTATGTCCGTCTTCAGCATGACAGAGCCCTGGTAATTTAGCACATTGCTAGACAAAGAAGGTTAAAAGCAGTGGTGTAGTTTTTTACTGAAGCTAGCTGCCTCTTCCCTTTTTTGGGATTAACTGAGAATCATACCTGTCAATGATGGGTGGAAATTAGGTGAAGGCTGATGGAATTTAATAATGATAATAGCACTTGAGTGCAACTGTGTGATACACCCCCATTAATACTAAATTCTCTCCCCGTAAAAGCGGCATCCAGGAAGGCTGATGCTCAGGAGGCACTACCTTCAGCCTAGTGATAGCAGTCTGCTAGGGCTTCCTGGAATTTGATTCATACGGGTCAAATAGCCCTCTGGAAACAAGGTCTTTATCTGCCCTGACTTTACACAGGGCCACTAATTGCTTAATCTAAAGTGAACTCTTAAAATTGCTCTTTCTGCTTTGGCTTTTATGGCTTGGGTCCTCTGCTGGCCTTGCATCGTTCTCTTACCCTGACTCGCCCCCAAGATAGCTCAGGAGCTTTCTCTGGCTCTCCAGAAGCTTCTGTTTTGCCTGTGTGAATGGTGGACGCCATGCCCTGCAGCCCAGAAGCAGCATCCAGCCAGGGGACAGAGTTGACCTTTGCTACTTTGAGTAGACATGGAAAAGAAAATACCCAGTTTCTTCCAGTCTGGGGACTCTGTGTCTTTGCTGGCCACCCAGAGAACTTGGCGATGGATGGTCTAATGCAGATGTGAAAATTACCCTGTGCACAGCTGTCTTCACAAATGATGTGGTCATTTGTATTATGCAAGTTTTTTACTAGGAAAGAGAACTCATCTGCAAGTACCGTGCATCCATAAAATAGCAACTAAGAGCTTATTCTCCCCAGGAGATACTAGCAGTGGGAATAATAGTTCCAGCTTTACTGAGCTGAAAATGGGAACATCGCAGATTGCTTTGGTGCCTCTTTTTGAAGGCTTCTTAGAGAAGGCTTCTTTAGAGGCTAGAGAAAGCAGTGGCCATGAAAATTGGAACACTTTGGCCTGCACTAAATTTGTGCCAGATGCTGATTTCCAGAAAGGTCTCAGTTTGGGGCTAAAGAGGTTAAAGTGGCAAAAGAAACTGGCAGTGAAGACAAAAAAGCACGCTCATCTCTCCTGACCTCTACTCTGGTGCTTTTAACTCGAGGATTGGCTTTACTGCCTGCCACCATTCACTATCACAAGAAAAGAAAATGGGAATGAGAGGTTTGTCTTTGGTTTATCCAGTCATTTTGGTTTGTTCCATCGCAGACACAGCCTCCACGCTGTGCTGTAACGGAACAGCTCTCCCAGGCAGTGCCTGGTTCCAGCACCAGGACATACTATCTACCTCCCCACCACTGTCACAGCAGATGATGAAGCAGCTCTTTCTCACAGAACTTGGCTTCTGTACGGGAATGAAGAAGGTGTGTGGTGCTTTCCCTCGGAAGGTGGGGGGAGGAGGGCTTTGCTTTGTCCTTGATGTTCTGCATCCCGCTCCTTTTCTCTCGTTTCAGATGCTATAGCAGCTGCCGTCTTTTTGCTGCTGCTGGGTGCCCCTTGTTGCTTTTCAAGCAGGCAATTTCTCTTGCCAGAACTATTGATCTGGGCACTTGTTAACAGCACCAAGCCACACACAACATTTTTTAGAGGAAAATCGTTAGATCGTGACTGATTGGAGCAGTTACCCTCGGCTTAGTTTTAGCTGAGCTCAGTTCCTCCAAGCATACAAAACACTGAGTGGTGAT
Source organism: Coracopsis vasa (assembly GCA_026283785.1). NCBI lineage: Eukaryota > Metazoa > Chordata > Aves > Psittaciformes > Psittacidae > Coracopsis > Coracopsis vasa. Next base: position 4,669 of record JANHGB010011659.1, on the reverse strand, counting down.
TAACGATTGGTTAAGAATCTCCCTGGGTCTCAGAATTACCCTTAAAGCATCACACAACAGGAGATGCTGCAGGGAGCCTGTGATTAAAAAAGAAACCCACATACAATGGAGAAATGCTGGGTGATGAGCTGTCAGCCTCGCTACCTATCACCCTCCGGTACACGCTGTTCTTTGAAGAGTGTGTTACTGTTTGAATTCAAGCCTGAATTATGATAATCAGGCTGATTCCCATTGCAGGGCAGGAGGAAGGGAGTCCAAGTGGAGCTTGCAATGCCTCTCACTGTGTGGTTTGGGTAGTAAGTCTTCACACTCTGCTTTTAGCTATTGCTCATACCTATTTTACAGCAGCACAGACTTTGCCACCCCTGCAGGTATTTTGTGGTAGATTCATTACTGGTGCTCCCTTTCCTGGCTCATTTGCTTTGGGGTTTTTTTAGAAACATGGACCTCATTAGCTTGGAGTTTAGAAGCAGTGAGCAAAAGCTTGCACCTTTGCCAGAAAGAAAATAGCTCTGTAGGAGCTGTGTCCTGTAGAGTGTGAACACTGACTAGAGAGCAAGGAAATGAGCTTCTGGGTCTAGTCCTGCTTGTGGTGTGCTGGTGAATTTGGCTGACCCTTCTCCATGCTTCAGATTACTGGTCTGCACAACGGGGCAAGCAGTGGCTTCCCCCACTCTATAAAGCACGGTGAGATCAACCAAAGCAAGGTGATCCAGAGGAGGTAGAAATTGGAAACAAAAGAATGTTCCAGTCTACGTGGAATGGGTAACGCCTGCGTGTCTTGTCTCCCTCCAGTTTATGCTTCAAAAAGTTGAAGTGACTGATTTGATTTCTCATTTTCTTGGTGCTGTCTCTTGCGGGCTTCAAATGGTCCACAGAGAAGCCAGGAATGACTTTTAAACTTTTTATTATTGAATTAATCTTCAGCTGCATTTACATGAGTTCTATACATTGCTATTAAATTACTTTTTCTGTGTATTGCCAGTAAGGATAAAATTGCAAGTTCTGGCCCTTATCTTTGCTGTGATACAGCTGAGAGAAGATAACCACTGTAGAGTATGTCCATGTCTGTTGAGTGCCTCACTTCCACTATCTAGTGAGAGGCATCAAGTTCTGGTTAGCCCTTCTTTTTTTAAACCTATTTGGTAAAAACCTGGGTTTGATCCATGGTATTTGTAATGGGGCAGCACTCAGGCAGTTCCAAGTGAGGATCAGGCTATTGTTGTCACCTCCACTTGGCAACAGGAATCGAGATATATTTCTAGCTATGGCAGCCTACGTGCAGAAAGGGGAGCAGTGCTGAGAAATAGCTGGAAAATGGTTAAAAAGTAATAAATAGAATGTAGCAGAAAGCAGTAACTTGCCAGAGAGCTAATTAGAGCCAGCGCTGGCAGAGCTACAGGATAAAGTGGCTCTTAAGTGTCTCTGCCCAATGGAGTGATCTGCTGAGCTGAGGGTGTTAAGCCTCAGCATCCCTCAGTTCCCTGATGGATAAGCCATGCTCTACCTGAACTTCGGATGCTGACCAAAAGTGAAGGTTTTTGTGGGTATATCCATTAGCACTGAATCTGGGAGGAAAGGTGGCTGCTTGGTCAGTCATGTTTTAAAAATAAATAAATAAAATGAGGGGATGCATGCACACACACATGTATGTGTAAAAATATATGTGGTTTTCCTGGAAGGTGGACGTTGAAGGTTATCCTGAGGATGAAGTTTGTATGATCTTAAGGAGTATGGAGCATTTAAAGCAGACTGACTTCTCACTGGCTAGCCTGGCACACTGAACAAGTAAGGTTGCCTCACCCTTTACTTCCACACTCCCCTTTTTCATATATCCATCTCTTTTCCATTAGGAATAGGATTTTAAGTCCCTCCCACTCTGAATAAAACTTAGCTCAATGCACAAAGCCTGTGCACACTGAAGTGTGCATGAACAGCCACATGGGTTATGGAATAAGCCTCCTTCCCCTGGCTTTAGTCCTAAAGGCTGAATTCCCTTCTCTCTCTGCATTTCCTATCTCATTCCCACTATCCATCCTGCTTTTTGAGGCATGCGAGAAGTTTCCACCCAGGAAGAATTGCTCCCTAGCTGCTGAAGCTTGTCAGCTCTCCCAGGTGAGCAGGGGAGTCATGGCAGAGTGATGCAAGATGCTCCTCTTAACACCACAGCCCTGCCCTTGGCTGAGCTGCCAGCTTAAGAAATTAAATCCTTGCTGTGGGAATTAATGGTTTTGCCAGCATGATGATCCCAGATACTGGCAAAACCTGCTAAAAATCTATTTTTGTGCTCATCCTTTCCCCCCTGATGCAGCAGAATGTCTGCAGCCACATCTTGGAGCGAACGTGATGCTCTGACGAAGTTTCTGCTGTTGCTGCCTTTCTCAAGCCACAGGAATTGACAGTTATGCCCCAGATGTAATTGTGTAAGCCGGGCTTTCCTCCACGAGCCTCAGATTCTCTCATAATTGCTCATATTTAGGAAAAGGCATAGGAAGTCGATTTAGCACTTCATGTTGCAAATGAGTCATGCAAATTGCAGCAGACAGAGGAAAAACAGGTAATCCCTGATCACATTTACCCTGTGCTCATGTGGGCAAAATAATCACTGACAGGCAGGAGCTACAATGGAGTTCATGGTAGAGGAGGAGGAGGAGGATGTGGCTCAGTGGCATGGATGTTTGCTGGAGGAGGGGATAGGAAATTCTGATTAGTTGTTAGGCTTTGCTCCAGATGCTCTGGGGGAGGTGGAGTGATTAGCTGGGGCACAGGCCACAGAGCTGCTCTCATGCAGGGCAAAGGCTAAAAAGAATAAAGCTGTGAGGTGGCACACACTGTTCTGCTCTCCAAGTGCAAAATTAATTCGTAATTAAAGCATTTTGTTGCACATGCCCCTGGCATCTTACAGCAACAGACCGTGCTGCTTTCCCCAGTGACAAAACCTTGAAGACACGTTTGATGCGAGAGGGGCTCATGGCACTGCTCCTTGTCCTTGCAGCTGGCTGTAGGGCTAGGTCTGAAATGGTCTTTGGCAGTTCTGCCTCAAGATGGTTTAGTTTCCTTCTGCAAAAAGTGCTTGTCACATGCTCTTAAATTGGGTGCTTTCACCGTCAACACTGGCTGCTAATTTCTCTGGAAGTTCCACTGGAGGCTTTCCAACCGAGGTCCCAGCTCTCCATGGCAAAAAACCTTGATGGTTCCAGTGGAGCTCTGTACTAGTTTGCAGTTCTCTTCGCAGGCAGCTCAGAGCAGGATCCAGATCTTCTTTTTACAGTTCTGCACAAGAGCTTTAGTTTTGCTTCTAATAAGCCATGCATCACACTGCTTAATTATGCTTTCGTCTGTGTGCTTCATTAGTAACTAAAAGTATTTCAGGGTTTGGGTGAGAACATTTATATACATATTGGGGGAAGCACATGTGCATGTAGGTAACATATGCATCATTTATGCATTAGGGAAGAGTATGAATTTGAAGTTGGTTTGAATCTCAAATGCTTAAACTGTAGCAAAAAGATTCACTTTTCATCACCCTTCCCTACTGCCGACAAGGGGCAGGAAAATATCTGGCTGGCTTGGAGAGCCTGCTGTTACTGAAGTTGAGGCAAAAGATGCGTACACAACATGTTCTAAGTATGGAGAAGCTGAATCTTTACCTAGGGTTGGAGAAGGAGCTAGAGTTATAGAACAGTTTGGGTTGAAAGGGACATTAAATACCACCCAGTTCCAACCCTCTGCCATGGGCAGGGACACCTTCCACTGGACCAGATTGCTCCAAGCCTCATCCAACCTGGCCTTGAGCACTTCTATGGATGGTGCATAAAGAACCTATTGCCCGTCCTAGGTCTGATGCCCAAGATTTTGCAACGTTTGCCCACTGGTGGATGTGTGCAGCTGGAAAATGTTGTTACCTGTTTGACTTTTAGTCATGCCATGGGCTGCACTGTGGCACAAGGACCACGAAGGAAGGGCAAGGCCACTTGGGAAGTCACTTGTGGAGGCAGGGAAGTTCTGAAATCTGTTTCTGTGGGGTTTGTCTTCTCTGTAGGATGTCATTGCTCAGCCTTCTCCTATTTTATTTTTTCTTACATCCTTCTATTTTGGATCACATTGCCTTGGAGAAGTTTTGGAAATATAGAATAGAAAAGTAAAAATAAAGAAAATACAGCATAATTCTGGCTATGATTGATGTATAATCCCAAACCTTGACCTTTTCTATACTTTTTAATCTTACTGTCGCTGTCAACTTGTGTTTAAATAGCCCCATGCTGATGCTTCCCTGGCAAGTTTTCCTTGGTCAACGAGCAAAAGGGAGAAGTGGGGAATAAGGTGGGAGGACAATTTATTTCACTGAAGGGCACCGTGATGCCTGCGTTCAAACGCATCTCCCGGGAGTCAGGTGCTTTGATTCAGAGCGCACCAAGCCGAGATCGCCTGGGAAGAAAATGAGAAGCTGCCAGCACGCTACCAAGCCGGGGCTGCAGGAAGCGCAGGGCGCCTCTGGGTCCTTTGGGGCACCTGAGCCCGCTCTCAGCGGTGTTTTAACGGTGAAGCGAGGGGCAATGGGGCGCATCTGAGGCTACAGTCTCCCCGGGCAGCGCCGCGGTCCCCGTGCCGCGGCGGGGTGGGGGGCGTGGCTTAAGGGGGCGTGGCGGCGTTACGGAGCTGCGATTGG